>JASANE010021858.1:0-16675 GCA_030248225.1 Trileptium ribeirensis
GGTCGGAACGACTCTGTTACATTATGACATCTTTTGATTGTGTAGTTGTATGAATATCTCGTTGTATGAATATCTCGAAAAATAAGACCCCTTTTGTTGACAGCCGTTTTGTGGTGGATCACTCGATTGTTTGTCAAATTACAACACACGTTTTTGAGGTTTCTGACATTTTTTGCGAGGTTTCTGAAAAGGTGCTCTGATGCATTCGAATGTTTGTCAAAACACAACGCACGTTTTTGAGGTTTCTGACATTTTTTGCGAGGTTTCTGAAAAAGTGCTCTGATGCGTTCGAATGTTTGTCAAAACACAACGCGCGTTTTTGAGGTTTCTGAAAAGGTACCACTTGGGACCACAAAAACGGCTGTCACCAAAAGGGGTCTTATACTACTGGTGGGGAAAAAGAAAAAGTGTGTTTTATAAAATTTTATTAAAGAAATTTGGGTTTTGGGGAATGTAGGGTTATTTAGGGGAATTGTATAAATAAGTAATATATATTATATATATATTATTATAGTTAGTTTTAATTAAGTTAGGAAATTACATAGCTAGTTTATATTTTTATATAATATATATAGTATATATATTGTAGGATATACATATGTTTCCGTACACATTACGCTCATATGCCATGCCGAGGGCGACAGGAATACCAGGGCGGCGTGGGGACGGCCTTTAGTGAAAAGAAAAAGAAAAATTTTGTGGCGAAAAAGGCACCAGCCCCAACAATCCTCTCTTATCCGCCATACCTTAGACACAAAACTGTTCTCACGCGATAGTCTCGACATGGTCAGAGCGGAGCGATGGAATACTGATGGTTTAGTGCCGCAATCGAATTACGCGTGTAGGTGGCGACGCCTGATGATTACTCCAAGTCTTAAAGACATCCTACTATACACATTTTTGAAGAATTTGTGGGCGTCGTGATGGGTTTAAACATGTTACATTTCTAAAAATCCACTTTATTAACTTTGTTATGCTTACACTGAGTAAATTTTTTGTGTTTAGTGCCACATGTTCTCTGCGAATTAACCATAGCCATGAGTTGCTCACTCTGAAGCATGTTTAGTTACCGCTTTAGACAAAGTTATCCTATCACGTTGCCAAAGCGGTGTCATATAAACTGCTTTTGGCGCGCTTGCATTTCTTCGAGTTTGTAGCCTCGGTGCTTGAACCCATTCTCACGCAGTTTCAAACCAATACACCGCTGTTTCCGTTGCTACATTATAGCTTGGAGAAACTTCTCAGAACCAGGATGGTGAGCCATGGTTCTTAAGAGATGTCCTATCAAGAAGAGAATATGTGAACGGTATGCCTTTGGTAGCTGCTGTGGAATTATCGGCCTACTCCGTGGCGCGTTTCTACCAAAACGTCAGCCAACAAACTCAATAGTGGCCAGTGGGTAGGGGGTGGAAGTATAGAGCGAGTTCGGGTAATACCCAACATAGAAGTAAAATCAAGAATAAGGGGAGGGAGCCACCAAAGGGATGGACCGGTCTACCAGCTGTCGGAGATACCCTTTACCACTGAATAAGAGTGCGCGAGTTCAAGGGGTAGACATGACATTGTTCGGGGCAGGGATATAGAGATTAGGTCAGAGCCATATGGTGGATTGCAAAATGAGTTGCATTGGCCGTGCCAAAACAAATTTAAACTAGACTAAAGTAAGACTAAGATTTTAGAATACGTGAAAATTGTCCTTATCCGAGACGGATTTAGAAAGCATAAACTACTTGCTAAAACATAAACTAACTTCCTGCATAGTGGTACGCAAAATATCCAATTCGGTAGGGTTGATGTCCGGAACTGGTCGTCGAGTTCCTTGTTGCACTTCCCCAACCCAATCGCGGTATCGAGACTGCGTACTCGCATATACGGGTTCCGCTACTGCAGCCTTACATCGCACAGGTAATCGAAAACGATCACCAACATGAGCGCGATGAGTAGGATCGGTTTGTACTGTAGTCGGAAGGCCACTCGCGAACAGCATTCTCCAACGCTTGATACAACACATTTTCAGCTTCACGAACCTCGAAGTCATCAGCAGAACTGTACCGACTAATGACACTACGATAGTGTTCGATCTCTTGTGGCAATAACTGCTTGCGTCGTTCCGCAATATCCACACATTGGTAATTTGTTTCACTCGAGTACTACTATCATCATGTCCCCTATAAACCGGCTCCGCGCCACTACGTGATCGTTCACGTGCCATGCGATCTTCAGGCTGGGACACATCGACTTCGCTCCTAGGTTCGTCCTGGCCAAGAGGATAAGGAGTTGGAATGTATGGTGTTGGTCTAGCCGCAATTACCATATTATCACGCGCTGACCATTCTGGGGTTACAGGCTGGTTCCTGCGTCGAGCCCCATTATTACTGGTATCAGTACTGCTCTGTGCGGCTCCACGCCACTTAGCTGCCATTTTACGCCAATTCTTACCGGTTATTCTTACCGGTCCCCCAACTGGACACAGTAAGATTGGCGTTGCTAGTTTTCAGAATCTGGTCAGGACGTCCAATTGAAGATAGAGCCGATTGAAATCATCGGCTTGTTCGGTCGACAGAACGGATCGTGTTGCTTGAGCTGAAAACAACGTAACGGCGGCAGAACGCACATCAAAGTTCTGGTAGAGCCTGCGAGTCGTGGAGAAGAGTTTTAAAGCAGGGAGCTCACGTAGCGCATACGACAGAATTAGGCAGAGTGTTGCAAAAGTCAATAATGCGGTTTGAGTAGAAATAGTGCCGGGATGACAAACGGGATGCTGCTGTGATTGGTCGCAACTTGAGGCTATGCTGACGAAGCGGACGGTGCGATGCCAATTTAAATAGGCGGCTGAAGTCGTAGTTGATTAGGCCATGGATCATTTTGTGGGCAAGTATGACATCGGCTCGTAGTCGTCGTGTTTGCAGCGTTTGCATCTGCAGTCTTTTTAGCCTACCTTCATGTTGAAGCAAACGCAGGGCAGGGAGCAGCTTTGTTGTGCGACGTTGCACTTTCTCGAGTAGATCAATGTCGCGGCGGTAATAAGGGCAACACGCGGAGCTGGCATATTCCAATTTGGAACGAACTAATGCGAAATAGAGGGCCTTGAATGTTACGGGATCCCAAAATCGAAGTGTACGCCGTATTTGTCGAAGCGTATTGTTGCCATCAGCTACAATACGAGCACAATGTTCCGATGGTTTCAGAGACGCAGAAACTGTTATTCCAAGGTTCTTTTGCTCGAATTATCTCATTATCCAAATCTACAAAATAACGTCGTCGTCTCGTAACTGAAGACAAGTCTGACGGCACATGCCTTTGAGCACGTGGATCGGCCGCTATCACGGTAACATTTGGTTCAAGCAGAGGTGGCTGCCTAAGCACATCTGGACGCCATTCAGTAGAAGCTGTAACTTTGGGTTGTCGTGGTATCCTGGAAGTGGTTCCGACACCAGTTGTGGCCGCAAATGTAAAGATCGGTGGTGCCACCGTTGAAAACACCACTCGAATAGGGGCTGTAGTTAACGCAGTCCGTTCACCCGGGTCTTCACATTCAACAAATATACTATCCGGATCCTTATCAGATTCCATCACTACCTTTCTATTACCAGCTATTATAAGTTTACTAAAATTTTCCAATTATAGAATTCCAAATTCCTTCCTGAAATCTCTAATTTTTACAGACAAATTTCCGTAGCTGAAATAAAACATTATTCATCATCGCGTTCCATTATCCCATTCCCATTTTCCCCAGGTCCAACCATGGGTTAGGATAGAGGTTCCTATTGGCTTAAGATATATCTATATCACATTACAAATTGTCAGTGCGTAAGCGTGTGCAAAAAGCAGCTATTAACAATTACCAAAATTAAAATGTTACCAACACTTACAAGTTTTTCGGCAACACGTAATCTGGTTCCTTAACCGCTTGTCTCAGATACCGTTGAGCGTGCAACGCATGCCGTTGTCGGATTTCCGTCTTGGTAGGTGGCTGTTCCGATTGATCCGCCGTGGTTGTAGCGCGAGATGACTGCGCCGAATTCCTTCGGGGTGGCGTTGACGTTTTACGCTGCTTGCGTGAACGTCGTTTAGGCAGTGTACGATCGCCCTCACTGTAGTCGCCTTCCGATGCATGCGTTTGGTACCCGATATACATGACACCCCTAGATGTAGAAGCCATGGTAAAATTAGAGAAATTTTACAAGATTAGCTTATTATCAACTTCTTCCCTGGACCACAACTGTACCATAAACGAATTTCAGTAAATTAAAAACAACACCAAGCTAACTAATCAGATTCTATCACTGCAACGAACGAATAATCGTGCTGATAACGTGCAACAAGCAAACATAAACTTAATAAGTAACCTTTTACTATATAAGCTACCTTTTCTGATTTCCTTGAGTACATTAGCATTCTTGGGCTCAGCCTTACGTTTGAGCACTTTTACCCCATTTATGATGTCACGCACCAAAGAATATAACAAATTGATACACCGTTTTGATTAACTTTAACAAAATGTGTGTGACATAATCCTCGACAATGACAGGCCTCGTCGTCGCCACCATGTGGGATTATCGGCCTTCTCCGTGGCGCGTTTCTACCAAAACGACAACCATCATCCTCAATGGTGGCCAATGGGGAGGCGGTGGAACTATAGAGCAAGTTCGGGTAATACCCAAAATAGAAGTAAAATCAAGAATAAGGGGAGAGAGCCACCAAAAGGATGGACCGGTCTACCAGCGGTCGGAGATACCCTTTATCACTGAATAAGAGTGCGCGAGTTCAACTGGTAGACATGCCATTGTCCCGGGCAGGGATATAGAGATTAGGTCAGAGTCATATGGTGGATTGCAAAATAAGTTGAATTGGCCTTGTCGAAACAAATTTAAACTAGACTAAGATTTTAGGATACGTGAAAATTAATTGTCCTAAGACGGATTAATAAACCATAAACTATATGAGAAAATACATTACATTTAAAGTGCATACATGTGCTGCTACTGAAATATGGGTGGAAGTAAATTTATTATCATAGGTGTCCCTTGTTTTCAATTTCATCATGCTGGAGCGTATTCGAAAAACTGGCAACAGCAGAAGTTTCAAAACAACATAAACAGGGAATTGAGAAATTTGTAATTAAATTTGAAAAGTGATGGAGGGAAACACCAAAATATTTGTTTTAACTATTTATATGAAAAATGTATAGTGTGGTAACGAGGTATGACTCAGCAATGTGGAGGGATAGTCATGGTCTGATTTTGTGCACTCGGCACCCTCCAGCCATGGCTGATTAAAAATTAGTTAAATTTTAGTTACACATGTGAACTTTGGTTGATGTTGGCGAATTCGGGTAATCATGCCAACAGTGTTTGTACCATGGCGAGTTCGAATAACTAGCCTTGGTATAGCTATAACAATTTTAAGAAATTGATTTTTGATTAAAACTTAAAAAATTGTATAGAATTTTTAATTGTTAAAAATGTATAAAATTTTAGACATGGTTTAAGGGATAAAAACTTACAGTGGACTAAATAGTGGGAACGGTAATAACCTTATGTAAAGTTTACTGAGTTCGAAAAAAAGCTAGCGTTGCAATTTTACTGACTGAAGTTAAGGATTTTGAAATGCTCACCGCTAAGCTGCAGCGACTTCGAGTAAACAAATCCGCAGCCGAGTAAACAAATCCGCAGCGTCTCAGTAATTTATTCCAAGATTTCTCACAAAATTTTAGACTGTTGTATAGCGCCCGTGTAGGTTACTATACAGCTCTCTTCAGGTCCCACCAGAACGTACTCGAGAATGCAAGTTCTGGGTTTAATTTATAAAGTCTCCATGCAAAATGCCACTACGATGGAAAGTTCGTGTAACAGTCTCGTAGTATTTACTGAGGAAAATGTGCACGAATTTTAACTAAATTTTTGGGGAATAAAATTTGAAAAATTAAACTATGAATTTTTATTACGGGCGGTAGTCACTTCTACCACGGGTCGTAAAGAACTGTAGTGGTTCTGAAAGCATCCAAGCTCTGTGTCAGCTCAGCAAGCGGCCAGAGTTGATGCACAAACTGGAGCTGAGATGGACTTTCCGTGAGACTTTTAGGCTTTGTCCGTATACATTGGAACTACTTTTAACATTGGCGATTAACTACTAAATAAAACAGCGATCTGCGCTTTACCTGTTTGGATCGTAATAAGAACATGGAAAAATTGCACCAGAGCACTAAAGCTAAAAATCTATACAGGTTGCCTAAAATATAATAAAAGAAACAAATTGTAGATAGAGATATAAATTAGACTACGAAATAGGTAGAAATAGATCCTAGTAAATCTCTATTGAATATGTGGCTGACTTAGTAGTGAATAAATGAGATTAATACACCTTTAGTTCTGGTGACTTTGGAGTGACTTTAGGAAACGGAAACAGAGCTTGGTAAATAAATTCCTTAGATGGGTATACCGTGATAGTGTGCCGAATCGGAAAATCTTAGTGCTTGCCGAGGTACAATAAATTACCGCTGAGCATTAGGTTGAGGCAACCTTGTACGCAACCGAGTCTAAATGACAACAATATCGGCCCATAGAGGTTCCATGACACAACACCGGGTCGTATAAATTTTAATAATAATAATAATAAAAACATTATTTTGTTACGCGCCATTTTGTCAAAAGCCTGACAAAAGCGCAGGAAAGTATATAATATTCCGAAACATAGTCATGAATGTTACATAGTCACAAATATTGCCTAGAAAAGTAATATCATATAATCATGTCGTAAATTTTCAATGTCATGCAGGTGGGAACAGAAATGTTTTTAGTTTTGCTTTAAAGTTAATAACATCAAGATTTGGATTTCGGAGGGCACTTGGTAAATTGTTCCATTCTGAGGGTCCCAAATAACAAAAACTATTGTTTCTGATTACATCAATCCGAAGTGTTCGTTCATTAGTATGACGTGCCATCGATGACTGGTTTAGCATGTCTACGATGTATGGCGGTGTGTTGGTAGTCATAGCATTGTTAACCACCGATAAAGTTTTGTATTTTATTCGTCGATCTAGGGGCAACCAATGGAGTTGCCTTAGGACAGGAGTTATATAGTCATATCGACGAGTACCAGAAACAATTCTGGCGCCGTATGCAAAATGCGTCGTAGAGGAAAGAGGCGAGTACAGTTTAAACCACCATACAGCGCATTACAATAATCAAGAGGCGACATATATAATAGTAAATGTTAGTTTAAAAGTTCGAAAAATAAACAGTAATACTGTTAGCACATAACAACGGATTATATGGAAAAGAAGAAAAAACTTAACAGCAGCTAGCATTATGCACTAGACAGGAAACTAATAGCGTGTAACAAAGATACTGGGGCATGACTACGACCTGCATATATGTACTACAAATGGTAACAATTTTTACACCTTTACATAACTTCTGGAACAATTTAACACAATAATGCATTGTAGGATATACACACGTACCTTAAGTCGTACTATCTGAGAAAGTCGTGTCGTCAGTAGGCCTGAAAAGATCTAAAGAATTTTATGTGTTAGTGTTAATGGAACGAGTGACACAGGATTTTCCTTAAATAGAACGTGAGTGTTGGACCATAACTGCCAAGCCCCCTAAGCGTAAAATTTCCCCGGTCTGTGCATTAGACAACCCCTAGGCGGCGCTTACGCGAAAACACAGTTCCGGTTACTATGTCCCACCCTAGGACATGTTAACAATATCACAGCCTGCGACGATAGAGCATCCCATGTCGTGGCAGCCTGATTACCAACGGGTGGTGTAAACTGTGCCTGAAAGGGAGAAAGACCAATCTCACCCAGAGGTTCCCGTTTAGGAATGGGCTGCCCATTTTCTGGTCTGCCTTACCTTGCTTGGACTTACTCTGCCTAGCCATCCCGCCACCTCGGCAGGATCCAGAAAAGCGGGGTAACCTCATGATTCTTATGTGGATATATTTATGTGTGCGGGCGAAAAGCATGTATAGTTATATATACATATGGGTTTCGTCATGTACCTTAGCAAAATTACGTAGTCAAACTGAAATCTATATAAATAGAATATAAAGCACAACATTATTACTAAAATATCAATTTCTGTTTATTATTATAACATTATAATAATTTTCTTAAATATTAATAAGTTATATATAATTAACTATTAATAACTAATGTAAAATAATAAGAGCGAAACCAGTAATAATACCTAATTAATATATTAAAATGTGACACGTTACGCAAACATATATCTACGTAAAAAATAGCAACATATAAGAAAAGTAAAACAACACACGTAACTTGGCTTTACTCCGAATCCATCGTCCAAATGCACAATGACCAATGGCTGTACGTTGGTTATGGCATCCATGTTCCGTAATGTGTCCACGACAAAAACCCAGACGACTGTGTGCGCAACAGAACATAGACATTCTGCGACAAGTCACTGTTTGGCATCGTTCATTGGTATCCCGTTATTACTTATATAACCAAAATATTTTGTATCGTTTCCTTACCATAATTGTTGTATTTAATATCAAAACACTATAAATTGTTTTGTCGACTAAATATATTATATTACCTATACAGACATATAGCAGATGTAAGAGGCGAGCTTTTACCCCCCTTTTCTGCCCTTACATTATTCATTTCCTTATGTGAATTATTTACCTTATTATAAACATGTGTGGCAATGTTCTTCGAACGTTAGTAAGCACGCATAGCAGCATAAAGCGGCCCAAAAGTTTCGAACTAGAACATTACTTGTTATAGAGATAAAAACAACGGGTTCAAGCGGAGTACATTGCAGCGTTAGCAAACATGATCGAACGCTATCAATCGTTACCATTGCAGTGAATATTATGCCTATACAATTGTCGTCATAAATTTTTGGCAATATGGTAAGAACGCTACCGACCATTACAAGTCTGCCAACGATGCAGCTGTTTAACGATTAATGAAACGAAAGCCAACAGCCTGTGAATTTTTCGGCTTTCCCATAGCACAGGTGCTGACATTTTGAAATGGTGGCCAAGGACAAAGCGTAGATCTATACCGCTTGAAATATATATATACGTAAGTAAAACCCCGACTGAGCTTTATGCAGCCAGTAATCAAACTGCAAGTTAGGAAAGAAAAGCCACCAAAATAAAAATGTATATATATATACCGGTCATCCCGCGGTTTGGTTAGGTTTTCACAAAGGTTTTGCACCAGTTAGGGGTATTCGATAGACGCTGTTGTTTCCCCGGAATAGGTAACAATGAATTAGGTTAGTAGGTTTTTAGGAAACTTGAAGTATGTTTATATATTTTGTTTCCATACTGACAAACCCTGTGACCGATGTAGATCCGTCAGTCCAAATCCGGTGTCTGCAGCAATTCCAGGGTCTTCAGTGCTGCTATCCTGCAGACCTCTGCCCCTCTGACTTCGTCATCTTCTCGGCTAGTACATCATGAAACTCCACATTCCAACCAGTGTCCCATGGGGAATGCCGGGACGCCTCAAAACCTTTTTGGTAACCACGTAGGTCAGTGTTCTGCGACGTGTTCCTTGCAAATTCTCTCCACTGCACTCGTTTCAATCTGCTCGGTGCATTCGCAAGGACCATTGACTTTCCCGGGTTAGAGGTGGGTAACCTGATCGACTTTTCGTATGCGCCTGCTACCAGTTGTTCTTATCTCAGCTTCATAGGCTGTAGATTTGCTTCAATTAATAGGCTGTCGATCCGGGTGTTGCGAGTAGCCCCTGTTATGATTCTGGCAGCTTCGTTTTGGCATTTTTTCTATTATTTCGATGTTCGTGTTCGCTGCGCACGCCCGTAAGCTGTACAGCCGTTTTCTGCGACGGATCTTAGTAATGTCAGGTAGAATATACGTTAATCATCACGATTGTTTCCCCACGACTTTCCTGCGAGTGCTCTCGGCGCGTTGCTCCGTTGCTTCATTTTCTTGCAGATATCACCAATATGGTTCTTGAAGGTTAACGACTGGTCGAACGTTACACCCAAGAACCTCGGGACAGGGTCGAATTTCAATGGTCTACCATTCAGCCGGCTATCTAGTGCGGCGTTGAAATAACATCATCAAACATGCACTACATACGACAAAAATACCATGAATATTTTATAATAAATAATTTAAAACGTGGGACGCAATGTTCTACCGACTGATTCAGCTGTCTATATGTAAATTTGTTGAACTAATCGTTGCAAGTCTCTGCATGAAATAAGCAACGTCATTTTTCCGTAACAATATTTCATACGAAAGAACTGAAAAACTTGGAAAAATAAGTGGACACAAACAATTGCCCCAGCAACTTAGGTGGTTTAGGTACCATCTTATGTCAACTATAACAAACCAATAGCGCTATCGTAATCATACCAATGGCTTCTAGCAATGTGACGTCACAATTTGATAGAACACCGTCTAAACGGGTTGTCGGTGTCCAAAAAGGGCGACGTGACGTATGTCCAACTCAAGCATTGCACAATGTAAGATTCCCTGCAATTGCTCAGCCTAACAAAAGTAAATACACCTATTATAGGAAGGGAAGGTACTGACCATGATCCGATGCCACGCGGCCATCGAGGTCATACTGGTGATTAGGATTTCAACCGTTACTGACACAGACCAACCCCAGGCAACGTGTTACGAGCTTGTCGAGAACACGATGAGTCAGCGCCAGCAAAAATACACGGACCTGCGTCCACCGGAGGCAAGGTGGCGCTGCGCCATCACAAACAATTACACACACAAATCATAGAACTTGCGCCCGCGAGGGCCAGGTGACGCAAAGCAAGAGGTACGAGCGCAAAATAACACAAATTTGAAAAATTCTCAACGGGAAGGTGCTATCAGGAGCGACTGGAACAGCGGCATTGACGATGTAAGTTCACTTGAAAAACCTTAAATCACTGAGCGTGATTTGTATATGATGTACTTTCGTTTAGAATTACTTTAAACTAAGGATACTATTATCAGAACGTGATCCTAAGCTCGAGGTCATAAATACTATATTTTGTACACTGAAATAGTGGCTAATAGCTTGCCTCCGGTGAAGGATTATGTGCGTAAGCACGAACATCAATTTGAAGCGTTAGGCAATGTGTTATATCTTGCAAAACGCAAAAATTGGCCAGAAAATGTTGAACCATGAGAATTAAAGTTCGTAGTATCACCTGATTTAAGGCACGCGCTTATTGGACAATACCATACTACGAAATACGGTGATCATTTGGGGTTTGATAGAGTATACGCTAAAATGACCAGAAAATTTTTGTGCCCCAATATAGTCGTAGTACAAGAGTTTATTGATGCAGTCATACCGTATGCATTCTTCAAATACGACCGGAATCGACGAAATGTGGTACTGCCTATAAAAGCTTTAGTGCCCTGTACATGTTTGGCATTTACCTGAAACAAAATCTGGTAACTAGGGACATGTCTCATCTGCAAGAAAGAGAATACTGAGTGTAAAAGTTCTAGAAGCGGTGATAGCATGGTTTTGCAGCGCACCGCACATAGCTTAACCAATTTAGTGTCTTGGGAATCCGAAGGGCACGTTTAAAAACCAATCTCCATGAAACCTTGCCTAGGTCAATAGAAACGCACTGCACATAGCTTTTATAGAGCTTTGTATTGTGAACAAAATAAGCTCATTCGCACCCGAATCGCTGTAGTCGTTTAGGAGATGTGACCAATTTGGCGGAAAATAAATAAAAATAGGGTTACACTCTGTTCTCTATCTACGTTAATGACGGCCAGGCAAATTGGAAATTATATACTCCTGGAGTCAATAACCTCTATATACACTTTTTCTAATTCTTGTTCCACGACATATTGATCCTTGAGGTATAATTACATTTCAGTTTGTTTATACCTCGAAAGGTTTTGCTTGTGGGACTTATTGTACAAGTTTAAAAAAAGCGAAATGTCGCTCAGGTGCTTCACCCCTGCTACACTGTCTGTTGCAGTTTGCTGTGAACATACCGTAAACATCATATCACTGGTTTTGTGATGAAGAGGAAGATAGGGGCGCACGATCAGGGGTAATCTATCCACTAGCTTCGAAAATTTTGCAAAATACATTGCAGAAAGCAACATTTTTTCGCCCCGATAAGTGCATTTTACTCCAGCAATGTCCTTACAGTATATACAATACCCAATACACCATAAACCACCGTGGTAAATTAAAAACAATGCAGGTTTTTTCCATTTCAACGACCAATGACTTGTCTCCAGTACATTAAGCAAATAAATTCATCTTTTCGAAAGATAACCGATGCCCTAACGCATTTATCTCGGCATTTAATTATTACTGTAAAAGCATTTTTCGGCGGTAAACCTGTCAGCCAATTAAGCACTTTTTATCGTTATATTAACGTTATAGTCTTTTCAGTTACATTTTTTCAGCCGTATCTTTTTTCATACCCGTAAAGGGCGTTTTTTCGTACTACTATTAAACGCGTAAAATTCTCCGCTTTTGCGGTGACACAATCTTATGTACTGGTTTAAACTAGGACCAGAACCTTAGGTTTAGGCAAAATGCAGCCCCAATAGGTACCACCAACTTGCAAATTTAGTTCTTAAGACTGCAAAGATTGTTTACCGAAATACGGTATCTAACCAGCACTGTTTAGGTTTAGTTTAATCTTTACTTGCTGCTATATATATGGCTTTCAGTTATGATAAATGGTGAGCCAGTTGTAAAAAAGTGCTGTATGTCGTCGGACCATGCTGTAATGAATGGTAATGGCAACCTGTTAGGTGGCCGTTCTGTAACCGTTGTGTTAGGCGCACAATGGGGAGACGAAGGCAAAGGAAAAATAATTGATCATTTAGCGCAATCAGTGGACGTGGTTTGTCGATGTCAGGTCAGTAAAGTGGACACGACTAGTTTATGATTAACGGGCGGAGAATAAATGTATGTTTTTTGATCGGCTGTGGCGGGCCAAACCAGACGAGACACGGGTGTCATCACAGGCATTTTTTTAGGGAACATAATTTTACATTGAACTGCCTTTGAGCTGGAGCAAAATCGACCACGTCTTGTGATGCCGCGGTGCAATTTTTAAGGTCCCTTAGACTTTGTCTATTCTTTAAGAAACACGGTATTTATGAAGCTTTTATTTTTATGATAGGTAAAATATTCTTATACTAAATTTTTTTGTCAGAGCTGCTGTTGGTTATTAAAGAAATAAATAAACCGAAAAAAGTTATAATTTGAATACGAGAATGCTCCTATTTGATTTAATATCGACTTTATTGTACTTCTAGCTGCTTTCAAATGTAACTCATTTACACTCGTTATCATGTTTATGTTACCGTATTGCTCAATACTTTTACACTAGAAAAAGTTCATTTTAAAGTTTTCTTGGTCTCATATTTCTGTACTTCGAAAATATGTAGTATGGTTTTTTTGTAAAATTTTAATTTATGTGTCACATCATGATTTTTTGTTCAATTTCGTGAGTAAATTCAAATATTTTGATGTCGTCACTGAATGACCGAAAAAGGTAGAAATTAAGTAGCAGAGCTACTGATGCTACAGTCGCGGACAGAAAGAAGTGCACAAAAACGATTGCAACAACGTTCGTATATATGACCGAAAAAGAAATTCCTTCTAAAATACTACAAATTTTATTTACATTTACATTCGTTTGTAAACGAACGTTCTAACGTTTGTCTGCGCTTTTGTCTGTTCGCGTTTCTCGTTCGTTTTTAAGCACTTATTTTAGTCCGTGACTGTACATATGACTGGGCTACTAAATAAACACGACAATGATGTTTTCTAACTACTCACAGGCTTTCGGTTTGTACAGAAATTTACATAGATTAATTTAACTCTTGTATTTAACTATTAAGTGGATATTAGATGAGAGCCTGTGTTTAGATTCAATTATATTTTAATAAAGTTATACTTGCTTAATCGATTTGGACTAAATTATAAATCGGATAGCCATGTTGTTGAAGTCATGGCGATTTCTTATTACAGGTTTTTTACGGGGCGACACCCCAAATCTTTTTAAAACAGACCCAGGCGTTAGCCCAACAAAATTTACTAGCAATGTGTATTTACCTGTCTAGAAATCTGAAATTTTTGCAAAAAATCTGTCGGTTGCGCCCTCGTTCAGCTCGGTCTGCATTTTTATTTATAATGAAAATCCTTGTAAAAATTGTTATCACTGAAAGATTCTCAAGACAGAACTTTTGAGGATTTACACTTACACTGTAATTAACCTCGCTCAGCTTAAGTTATTATATTTTCGGGCAAATGTTACACCCGCGGCATGCATATTTGCACGAGTTCAGAAGTCACAAGGAGGGGATAGGGAGTTGTGAGGAGGTTCGTCTGCCGGTGTGGGGGGAAGTCGTCAGAGGGATAAATTTCCGAAATGAAATTCTTTGGGACTCAATATTTTTCTTACTGATATCCAATTTTATCATGTTTTGCACATTTCTCTCAATTTTTGCCAAAATAGTCCGCGCGCTGAACGGTAGATCAGGCTACTTTCCATGGGGTGATGGGCAACGCCGGAAGGGGAATAATGCCCTCTCCCTCTATGAACATGTATGTTGGTATGGTATGTATGTGTTGTAGGTTTCGAAACACCTCGAAATTTGGAAGAAGATAAAAAGGCAAAGCTGCCTCGAAAGTACTCGGGAGAACTGAACTGGTTGCGCCTGGGGAGCGAGAGAATAGGTTTCCAAGGTAAAATGAACCATTTTGACCAAAACGCCACCCACCACGAGTAGAGGCAAAATTACCATTTTCATTATTTCAGAAACCGTGGTGATAGTCGTCAGATGGGTATCTAGCATACCTTAAACACTCCGTTTTTAGGATATTAACTTGTGCCATGCAAATTTTCACGGTTTGAAATAATAATGGTTGAGAATTGAAAATTTTGCCCTCCCCTAAAAATTCGATTTTTTGATTTTTTAGAAAACATTCTTAAACTGAAGCAATGTTGAACAATTAAAATGGCTGCAATGCTTCAGAATGGACTTAATATCACTGGCATACCTCCTGCCCTCTGTGGGAAGTTTTATATTCCCAGTTTGAATGGAACATCGAAAGTTCGAAAAGCCTAAATTTTTTTGTAAGGATTTTGCCCTTATGGATTTTTGAAAGAACCCTGTTTCTTAAGTGTATGTTTTAACAATGAAACCAAGTCTATTTTACCATTAAGCAGTGATGATGTTTGTTGAAAAATACACAAATATGGCAAAATACTGAAATATGTAAATGTCCTCGGCAGTATATAACGTACAGTGATCAATAAAATTTGGTGAAGCAATATATTATTTACTAATTATTCCGTACTATATGATCACATTTCTGTGTTAATATAACATGGTATACGTAAAAATATGCGTAAATAACTATACACTAAATAGAAACTGTATTGATGTGCTCGTACTGAATAAGCTGCAATGATTACTTTCAGGGAGGAAATAACGCCGGTCATACTGTTGTTGTCGATGATAAAGAATATGACTTCCATTTGCTTCCGAGTGGCATCATTCAGGAAAACTGCAAATCAGTTATCGGTAAGCATTAATTTATATTTTGGGAAAATAAATAAAATGAAGCATTTCGGTACGTATTCTACAAGCCATATCTGCGATAAATCAGTGTAGGTTTATATTTTGTGGCAAAAATGTTTTGGCTGAAATAGAACCATGGGGTTAACGGAAATCGAACGAGCTGACTTTTTTCCAAGTAGCACTTAATCATTGTGCTACAAATCTTTTGTGTTCGTGTGTCACTATAGATCATCAATGGAGTTTTTTATTCGACGTCAAATAGAACCTAATTGTGCATCTAGAGTTGTGTTTGCGCCGTTGCAATGATTTTCTGCTCAAGTTTTCGCAAAACAGATGCGAATTGAAACTTCCTTTGAATTTGACAACATTCCAGACTATAGCTCTTACCAGAAACATTGGATCGCAAAGTTCTGACCGCAACAGAATCTCCAAATGGATAGCTGTAACTCAGGGAGTAACCGGAATTCCGGTTCCGGCGAAAATCGTGTTCCGGTTGCGGTTCCGGCAAAGGGCAAAAACCATACCGGAACCGGAATTCCGGTTTAAAAATGTTGTTTGAAATTTTCCACGTTTTTCGCTTCATCTGTGATCCAAACATATGTAATATATATTAAACAATGATCAAGCTCCAATACAACCAAGCAAAAGAAAAGATTAACTAAGCAATTTGTCGTTTGAAACGTAAGTAGGACATATATTTTCAGTAGGAATTTTTCATAATAACCTGCAGGAGTTTGTTAACAAATCAAAGCCAGGTCGATGCTTGTAGCAGCTATTTTAGACATTCAGAAGTCTGTGGGGTACGTTTCATTTAAACCGGTCCAATTCGGTAACAGAGTATGGCTTACGCAGAAGTACTTAGGGTATGCTTGGCTAACATAAATTGCGTCAAGAACCCGCCAATGCGCTTGTAAACTTGGTAAATCAGTCTAAATTGAAGTAAACTAACGTTATCTGCAACGCAGCTAGAAACTGCTTTCTTGGCAAAGAACTGTATTTATTGAAACTGTGCAAGCAGCATCACAGTGTGTCTCATTTATAGCATTATGATTAGAAAGTTATCGTCATTATCATCTAACTGACGGGCACTGTTTGTCCAACGCTAGCCTAAATAGTGTCCCTGACCACTGATCAG
>JASANE010021859.1:0-13465 GCA_030248225.1 Trileptium ribeirensis
TTGCGCCATGCAGCTGCGTCACCGTTATTACAATTCAACGTACATGAAAACAGTGTTGGTAGAATTTGTTACATAAGGGTAACACTAAAAGGTCATCCTGCTGTAAAAACTGGCTAACAATCCACGTGGCTTTTAGCTCAGAGGTACGTGCAATAAATATACGTAAGCACTACCAGTTCCAAACGATGTGTGCCTTTTGGCAAACAATTCCCAAATGATATAAACACGATGTACTAATAGCATCAAAATAAACGAATGAGACATTGCTAAAATTTCACAATTTAAAATCCATGCACTGACCCCTATTCCAATTGTCTAAATTTTTTCACACGAAATGTCACAATCAAACCGTCGACACCGAGATTGAATTGCTCCCCGTTGATCGATTTAGAAAACGCTCGATTTGCGTTGGCGTTGACACTAGACCGTTGGCACGATGGTTCACTGTTCAGCAATGACGCAGGTATACAACACCGTAATCGGCAATAATACAATGTTCAATATGCGATATTGTCACGTCACAGAAGTCAACACGAAAAGTGGTCGATATGTCGCAACTATTACCGTTGACGTTCAACGCGCGGCCGGCGATATAACAAGCGACGAAAGGTCCCACGCAATGAACCGTTGCTCCGACGACTAGAAAACAGGAGGCCGTTACAGCTTGCTGACCGTGTACTGTCTGCCACTTATAGCTTGAAGTCCGTCGGCGATGTAATAAAAGTGAATACAGCACAACTATAACTAGTTCGTAGATGGTCTCAACAATCAATTATGATCCGGGGCAGTAACTTACGCCAAAATATTTACGTTTAAATATGTTCCAATTCGTTTAATGACGTTCCTGAAATGCTGACTTCGTGCTATTATACATTAACAATCGCAGAGACAGAGCAAATCAAAGCAACCGAGGAGCTCTCCATATCGCCGTCTTCCTGCTCAATACGCTTTTAGTCCATGATCTTCTCTCCAGGCATTAAACTTAACAATACTCATACGGTCCGGGAGCACCCATGACTCATGGGTTATCTATGCCTAAGCGAACATAGTGCCGGGTAACCAAATTTCAATTTAGCTGTCCAAAACGGTCATGGTGCTCCTAGACTGTACGAACGTAACGTACTTAGGCCACTTCCAGACATAAAAACAGGAGCAAGCATATTACTAGTACCATGCAAATCATACCTTAACGAAACTAGCCAGTATTGCCCAAGCAACAAACACGTTTTTTTATACATGTATCTACACGTGCGAGAGATCCTATGCCTAGTGATTGTAAAATGCTTTCGTCGTTGGAAATTTTATTGACGCCTCACGGCGTGGCCCCCAATTAAATTTGTGTACTAGGACCAGTTCTGGCCCTAAGGTATCCCAGCTGCACCACGGTTTACTCCATTGTGGTGCCCGGACAACCCCTGCTTCCACGACTCCCCGGTGATCTACGCGATGACCTAAGGGAACCGCTTAGCTTAGCAGGCTGCCGGCGGCTGCCTGTTAACCAGGGTGTTCGGCCTGGCCTCTATAACGGCCCACGTATCTAGTGGCATGAAGGTCCCCCGAGGGAGAGTCAACCCCTAAGCCTGCTCACAGGTAATAAGGCTGACTCGCCTTTCCCTCATAATCCACTTAATCCTCTAAGCGGGGTCCTCTAGTCCTAGCGTGATCCTAATGACTTTCCCCGTTGGTGTGTCTCTATGCACTTGTCTCGTTACTAATCTTAGAGCGTTGCTCCACCGACCCTGAAGCCTAGACTATAAGCGCGCACATTTTCTGAGGGGCCTAGTCGGGGTTTGCTTTCTAAATTTTGATTATCATTCTCTAAATTTTGACTACTTATCATAGCACAGGGGCACTGAGGCGGAGGCCCCAGTCCCTTGGGTGTCTCAATTCTAATTACGGGTGTTGCCTGCTAGGTGGCGAGTTATGCGGAGCGATCGTTAACGGTGACGGGTTCGAGGTGGCGCGGTCTTGAGCATTTGGGGCTAGAAGTATTGAGCAAACGGGCGCGGGGTCGTGGTTGGTTTACTTGCTACTACGTAGAAATTAGCCTTGCTTCAAAGACCTTTCAGGAGCTACTGGTTAATCTACTTTTGACAACTCCTACGGGGGACAGGATATAATATAGAACTCCGAACTGCTTAAATAAATCAGACACAGTTCAACTCTTTTACTATTGAGTCAAATTTTATGTATAGTTTGCACACTATAACCACTGCCCAATTGGGGCACATCGCGATATATTTACAGTCTTTACAATATAACATTTCGGTCGGGTACCCTGCAAGACACCCCAGCACAAAGATAGCATTCCCGTTGAACCTACTATTCTGAAGTAGCGTTTAATCGAGCCGAATGTGTCGGTCGACAAAGAGAACGTTGGATCCTGAACGTATACAAGAATGATCCTCAGTCAAATTTTCGATTGAGCGGGGCTCGTCATTTTAATTCCTTTGCCCCATGAAAAACTGTCTCCCCCTTTTTTCAGTGAAAGCGCGGTCTGCCTAGTGATCAACAACAATTGTCCTTTACTCCTTGAAAACTTCGGATGAAAAACAGGACTGGGCGTTTAAGCACTTGCGACAGCGGCTGGAGCGGCCCGCGAACGATCCGACTAATTCGAAACTCGATCCCAGAGGGCTCCGGGACAGGGTGTCGACATAGATTTCCCCCGTAATTGCACGGTTAGAAAATCTACGTCTCACCAAAATTTAATACAATTTAACACAGTGTCAGCTCCAACCGCTGTTTCGTTTTCCGCTTAGCGAGTGACTGTCTCTCTCCTAGAATTTTGTCACTTGCGGGCCCGCAGTCGTTTGCATCAGAATCTAACCAGGTGCAGAAGAAACAGCGAACGAATGAAGATTCGACGCTGAAGCTCGATTTCAAACGATGGGGGACAACGCGTGTCACCCGCGGATGCAAACGGCTACGTCCTTAGTATCGCTCTCGTCACCCCCCTTAAATTTTGACCTAGACATAGTTAGAGAAATTTTCTTTTGTCCTTATCATGTAAAACAGAACTATTGACACTGAATTTTCCTTAAACTAGAAATTTATAAAGTCCTTTTTGGCTAAATTTGGCACTTTTGATCACTCCTCGGACCTGAGAAAGAGTGAAAACGTCCGAGGAGCGGGGAACCAGTCGAGCTATGCGAGACCCAAAATTTTGATTCGTTTGCGATAATTTTGCGAATTTGACGGGGCCCGGCCCTTACGGACGCGCGGGGCATCCTTCCGACACCCCAACGCCCGCAAGGACGGCCCTTGGTAGGATCGAACAGAAGCGAGCACCAGGGAAGGCTCTCCACCGTGGAGGCACGGCGAGAAAACCAGCTCTGGTATGTTCAAACCAAAACAAAAGCGAAAAACCTAATAAAATAAGCTCAAATGGCGACAACCGCCAATTACTAATAACTTAAAACTCGACTGGTCCCGATCGGGGAATCGGGCAGTCGCTTTTATACTCAGTGTTCCTCCAGCGGCAAAATTTTAAAACTTAAAAGTTGGCAAAGAACATATATACATATATTGTCCACTAACGGCAAAATTTAAAATTTAAAAGTTGGCAACAAACATACATATATATTATGTGCACAAGTCCACGTACACAAAACACACCCAGTAGTGGGTCGAACAGTGCAGCAGAATTATTATAGGCTTATAACGGCACAGCAAACTTGGCAATTAATCGATACAAGCATAGCACGGCCCAGACCCTTGGTCAGCGACAGAAGCATAAACATTTGGTAAACACAAAGGCAAGCGGCGTCAACAACTAAACCTCGCGCTGGTCGGCGCGAGGCCTTCGAAATAACAAAATATACAAGCGCTTCGGGCGCTTTATTTGTGTTAGAATTTTTTATTATTTTTGGTCATATTTCAGGAACGGAAGGGAGCAGGCGGCCGGGGGCGGGATCATATCCATGCCCTGGCTGGTCGCCTGCTTATGATAACTTTTATTTTGACGTAAGTCCCTTAGGAGGCCCGTTAGAGGCCCATTTTCCCGTACAAAATAGAAGTGTTTTGGGTCCCAAGTGAGTTATGGGGACCCTGTGAAAGTCCGTTGGGGCGGGTGACCCCGGTTTTCAGTGAAATAGTTAGTATAGGGCCCAGTTAAGGTATAGGGCTTGAAAAATCGGGATGTTTTGGTTTAGGACGTGGTGATTTAGGGCCCTAATGTTTGAGAGTTTAAACGCTTGGTTGGGAGTCCATAAGTCCTTACGGGTTGGGAGTAAGTTGACTCGAACACGTGATTTTGAATCCCTATAGAATCCTGATGATAATTTAATGTCCCCTTTTTGGTTTGCATTACATAAAAACCCCAAAATTTGAATTTTCTTACACCCCTTGAGAGATGATGATTTTCGTCCTACTAGATCGATTTTGTCGTTCTTCCTATATTCAAAGCGTCCCTTAAACATACATGTAACAAAATATTAACAAAATAACTGTTTCATTTTCCGGCGTGTCAGGATAGGTCTTCCCAGGTCCCAAAACATCAGAAAATTCACAAACGCAATTTTTGTCATAAGAGTTTCGCACAACACCCCGACCCATCCTGACGCTTGCGTCCCATACAATACATATTCTTATCATAATACAACAATTATGAGTACGTAACATTTTCGGGTGCGCACCGAGACCGGCCCTGGGGCACCTAAGTAACAAAATTTGTCAAGTCGGATTGTGATAAAACGCGAAGTCGCTACCCCTTGTCCCCGGCCGATTCGACTACGCATCCGTCCCATCTCCACCGCCAATACTGCACACAATAATAAACACACCCTTTTTGTACGATAGCAATTCTGGGACCGATCGGATACCCTAACCATGAGATTTTGATTCAATTTTGGTGCGAAATCTTCCCGCGCACCTCGGGCTGGTGGAGCGTGATTATACAATTACGGAATACGATACAATATTTTAATTTACTCAACACAATTATCAATGCATCAATAGATTCTTGCATCACGCTCCACCGGTATCCGATCGCCCTTTGTCCGTTGAATTTTAAAGCCCTTTGGCCTAGTTTCGACTATTTTGAGTTTAGGATAAAAACTTGGGCTGTTACACTGTACATCTGGCAACAGGTGAATTTTCAAATACTTCTTTACATCAACACGATGCCCAGACGGAAAGTCTAATTGATATCGTTTTTTTTTATATTTTACATACTTCAGCCGCTATACATTGATACGTTAAGCAAGTCAAATTTAACATCTATTAACACAGCATGTCATTTAAGGAACAAATGCTGGTATTAAGTAACAGTAAAAAATAAAACGACAAAATCTTCATTTTGGATCTGCCGAGCATCGGAATAGAAAACGTCTTACTGTTTTGGTGGCCTTTTGTGGTCTTTCATCTGTTAAAGACAACATTTCTTACCACATGAGTGGTCATCTCGGGTAAGAGGTAAATGGCTCCACGGGGAGTGCGATGGTGCATCCTCTCCTGGCCGGCCATAATTTTCTATGGAATGTAGGCCGAACGCCCCTATTTAGGTACCTAAAATATTCGCTCAATTTACATATAAGCCAAAGGGCAAACTTGATGGCGAAGATCGTATACTCAGGGGAAGGGAAGGTGGTGGGTAAAGCAGGGTGGAAAACGATGTCGAATTTTTAAGAGTTCAAGGTTTTGCCCAATTTCGATAAATTTTTGCTCAATTTCTGTCCATTTTCTTACTTTTTGCTCAAATACTCTCAATTTTTGCCAGTTTGTTTTTATTTTTTCCCAACACTGCTGACTCGCTAAATTTTCGTGACACGACGATGTTTTGCTTTCATATTTTGCATAAAGATGCTTTATTTCTTTCGTGGATCGAAATCGATTCGCGGTATATTTTGCCCAACACATCACAACACAAACTTTTTATGGCATAAAAAAGTCTTTGTGGCTGTTTTGCTTACAGTTGGGCTCACAGCTATTGCTCGTTTGCTACGTTTGTTATATATTCGCAACAGACTTTAAAAATACAAAATTTATGCTCATGAGCTACTTAGTTACGCGCCCATCAACCATGCTACTTTTTAAATAGGTGTCGATTGTTACGAAAACGATATATTGTTTACGGAACAAAGGCCTTTTTTAATCGGGTTTTCTCTAACCGAAAATAGCTAAAATTCAATTCAACCTCGAAAAAGGTAAGTCTATTCACAACAGAATTTTGGCGTTTTGCAATCCCCAAAATATTATTTGCTAACACTTACCTAACCTGAGCTAGCGCAAGGCTTTTTTCGAGAACAAATTTAGCGCGAATATTGTGACATAAACGAATCACTTCTGTACTTTATACAGCGACGTTATTGAACAAAGCTACCTTTATTCGGTTTTGACAAAATTGAGTTCGCTAAATCCTGACCAATTTTCGCAAAATGTTCGCGAACATAAAATGCTTCGAAGCGATAAAACTTAATGTTGAGTGTGAACTATTTAAGTAATGAAGATTGGAATTGTATAGAATGGGACGGTTCCTGTTTTAAAGACGTCGCTTGTGAAAATGGAGCAACATGGTAGTCCTACACTGGTTGCAAACGTTGGTTGCATATGGATTGAGCAGCTGAGGTGAAAAGGAAAACGTTATACTGTTCCGACGGTTATTGTTCTAGGTGATGCTTGCGCGGACTATCGTTTTACAACAAACAATGCGTTTTTTAAAAACACTTTAACTGTTAAAAAAGTTTAATAAACTCTGAGCACTGATTTTAACAATGTTTGCTTACATATCATGATTACTTTATTTGCGCTTCATTGTGAGCATATTGAGCTCAAAAGTCAAGTGTCACATTAGTGTGAGGTTATTTGAACTGGCTAATTACATACAAAGGGGCAAGAACGATGTATCTATGATCTAAATATCATTTTTGGGTATATTTTCTAGACTAGGGTACGACAGTTCGTTATGAAAACGTCAGCTGTTCCGTAAATAAGAACATGTTCCTTAATTGCGAACGTGTTCCTTGAATGCGGGTCCTTTGTCCCTTAAACGACAAAAGTGACGCATTAAGGAACAAAATGTTCAAATAATAAAATAACTAATTATTTATCGCGATGCGCAAACTTTTGGCCTTAACAATGTAGCAAGCTATCTGCTATGTTCTTTATTCGTTACATTCTAAAGAATTTAGTATTCATTGAATAAACATGTGAAAATTGCATTGCGTTCCTTTAAATGACAACTTTGTAACCAAGTAGTTCCTTTAAACGAGTCTTTAATACATGTTCAAATGTATATACAAGAAGAAAATTTCTTACTGTAACATTGAAACACAAGAATGCTCTTATTGTATAGTGCATGAAATTCCAATTTAATTTTGCAAAAGCTGTATAGTGAGCAAACTACTTTGATGGTTTATAAGAATCGGCTTCATAAATGATTTAGGACTATGTTAAAATTTAGGCGCTCAACGCGACACACGACTCCTAGACATTGAAAATATTAAAAGTGTCACGCTCTCCGGACTTAGTAAGTCGGAAATTTTTCAATTTCAAAACAGTTGTCGCGCAGTTGTCTTTTAGATTTTCAGTTTCTGAAGAAATCTGTTTTGCAAAATTTTTGAATAAACAGCATTTGATGTGCCATCGGCACAGAATACAATTTAATGTCCAAAATTTTCATGCAGATGGTATTAAAACGTACAAAATTTTCCATCTGATAAAAAATTTGTAAGCACAACGCTGCAAGTATAAGTTTATACATTATTTATAACTTTATACATTTATAAATATACGTTTAGGTTTATGCATTTTAAAGGACCGCCGCCTTGGTGAATAGCCAGGGCTCCGAGACAAGTTTAAAAGGGTAGTCAGCCTGTCGACGTGTGGAGGGAAGGGTGCGGAACCGCCCAGAGGAGACTGGAGCGGCATCATCGAGGAGAGTTCAAGCATCTGTAGAGGAGGGATCTGACGTTTCAGATAAGGGAGTGTTTGGTGGGGCCTTCTACCCTCAATTTTTCGCTCCCCCACTTTGAGCATGTAAGGTCGATATGGTTACAAAACCAAGTACTGTCAAATGCGTATAATATCCTCACTGTCTGGAGCATATTTACCCCCGACTGCGTCATACGTACCCTCGCGCAAAATGAAGTGAAAATTGGCAAAACAGTGGGTAACATTGGCAAAAATGAGTCCCTGTGGGGGAGGAAATCGTACTTTTTCAGCACCTTTTGAGGACCTCTAGGGGTCTTGGGGTGGAGGCCGTCAACTTTCTGCAGCACCCGCTGGAGGACCCTCGACCCCGGCTTCCCCCTGAGACCTTGGAGCGTCAGCATGTATAGTGAGGAACATGGAGAAAGATTTTGGTTAGTACCCTGACCCACCCACCGAGACCTTTTAGCTAACTGACCTTGGGCACCTATGCATATTGCGGTGGAGGGAAGTACGGCCCAAAAGTTACAAACACCGGGGACATTATAACGTGAACGCCGCATAATAAAAGGGTATATATCTCTACATTTTATCACTTGCAGAAAATTATAGGAGTGCTACCTTGAACTAGAATAACATGGTATAAGGTTCCAGGAACATCAACATTATTCCGTCAAATTTTGACTAGACCACCAACATGAGCGGGGTTTAAGTTCTGAAGTGCTAATGCAAACGGGTGGACTCTAAGTTGAGTAGTCCGCAAACATCCGTGGCTTTTGAAGATGGGTTAGAAAAATTATGACTATTATCTATGAAGTCGGCGATGTTTTTGGATGATTGAGGTGGGCTCCAAATCTATATACGTCAATCAATGAGAGTAGAATGTTGCAGAGTGTCATGTTTTAGTGGTACCGAACATTGTTCAGTAAACGTATCTTGTGTTATCCCTCTATAGTAATATAGCTAGCAATAAATTCGGTAGAATTGGATCACAGATTTCTTTGAAATAACGTTAAAAATCTATTTTATGCAGTACCATGTGACGCAACAACTGAAGCTGCTTCACAGTTATATAATGAAGCAGAAACGCGAACACAAGAAACGCTTCCAATATTTCTTCGTAAAGAAAACGGATTAAAAGATTATTCTGTTTTGTGTTTAATCACCTTTTCGTTTTTATATTTTTTTGCCATTATATCTAGTTTCTTGTATTAATACGTTGTATAAATAGTTTATTAAATCGTATATTAGAAAAAAATTATGTCTATTAACCAGTACCCTAGATGCATTTAATATGCTAAGGCTATATTATAACTCTTATTCCTTTTGATTCGTGCACAAATTAACATGTATAATTCATTTAGAACATTGTTTGGAAAATTCTCTACCTTTGTCACAGGTTTACGCCAACAAAGAGATTTGGTCAAAATATATGTGCAAATCTCATTCTTTACAAAAACGTTTGCATAAGAACTATAAGCCCAGGCCTGTTAATATTTAATAGATGTAGCTGAAATGATCTGAGGTAGCCTGAAATTTTATTCGTCTCGAAAGGCGAGATGCTCACGTTGATGAATCTAGAATAATTGATTCTAGAAATGAAAGACAGTTTTGAAATTTGTTAAAAGCATATTCTTTCCGACTCTTTTCTACCGACGTTACTTGACGGCGTTAGTCGAATAACTGCTTATCGGGAAAAATGTTATTTATTTAATGATTATTTTGTGTCTGTTTTGTATATAGTGACGTAATATTTACCCCCAGAACAAATCAACTGCCTGAAAATGACGTATATATTACAGATACTAAAATTTCAGAACAGATTGGTTTAAATGCTTTCACCTCTCTGGCTCTTAAGAGCAGTTGTGGACCAGACCGCCTTTTTCAGTTTTCTCCAGAAATTGGCACCTTGCCACGAGAATGAAAGATATCAAAAGTAAACCGGATTTAAAAAAAGAAGATAAATCACAAGTCAGCAATTATAGGCCTATTACCTTATTATGTGGCGTTAGTAAGGTACTTGAAAAAATAATTTATCGTAATCTCGATAATTATTTTGAAAAGAATAATATATATTATTGCTAACAGCCAGTTTGTGTTTCAAACAAAATCCTCAACTACATTGCACCTGCTACTGTTCTTTAATGAATGGATTAAAAGCCCTTGATGAACATAACACCGTTAATGTATTTTGACCTGTGTAAAGCGTTTGATATTGTATGCCATGTGAAACTCCTGCGATGTCTTGAGTCAGTGGGAGTTTTACTGGTCTTTTATTAGCCTGTTCTGTTCATATCTTTGTGACCGTAGCCAGTACGTTGAAATTAGTGACTATAATGCGGAGTTTACGTTATAAAGGACCCCCTGTGAAAGTTTTATCTCCCAATGGTCTAGACCACACCATCCAGTTGTATACGGTATATACCTACACTATTAATGCAATAGATGTTGTATGAGGCACCATCAGCGTAGCTATAGTGTCTTAATCTACCTATTGTTTTTTACTGACGGTGTCAATAACACCATACATTATCCCATTATATTTTGCGTGTAAATAACAGCATGGTGTAGCTAACACCATATAAATTTCATGGTGCAGTAGACATCATACTATTATCGACATTACACTACCTATGTATACTATCTGAAAATACTATCAGAAACACCATGGTGTCCAAAACACCATATAATTGATGGTGGAAGAGACACTCAGGGTGGACGAAACTTTCACATGGTTGTCCTTTATAACGTAAACGAAGCATAAAATCTGACCTTGTTTGTATTGTGTCGGTGTACATCAATGGAGCATTGTTGGTCCTAAGCTTTTTTCAGTATTGTATGATATTGATACGGTTTTTAAAATGCCTATTTTTAATCTTTGTGTTAAACTTTATGCCGATGATGGAGAACTTTACATTTGTTACGAAAGTACACTTAAACATTCATTGATATAAAATGACTTAAGCCTAATATTATTTGAATCTTTCGAACAAAGATTTGAAATTAGCGTTTAATAAGTGCTTCGCAATGTATCTTGTATTGCGCAGCCAATGTTTAGAATACTATTTTCAAAATCATGCTATTTCGTCTGTTACAACTGTTAATGATCTTGGAGTACTTCTAAGCGAGAATTGTGGAATTTTTTCACATTGTGAATCCGTAGCAGAAAGGATTTTTTTAAGAATTAAACCAATTTTTGATAAATTTTATTCACTCAATGCTGCTTTGCTAACTTCAGTTGCATAAAGCATTTGTATTACTAGTACTTGAATATGCGCCTGAGGTATGGTTTCCATATATGGTGAAATATATCAACATTTTATTAAGAGTTCAGCGATTTTTCACAAGGAAAGCTTTTTGGACTTAAAGCCCTGTCATATAATAATCGCCTAAGTACACTAAGAATAAAACGTTTGGAAGGATTCTGAATGCAATTAGTTAACTTGGATATGAATCAGTTCTTCACGTTTACGCTACAAATGTGCATACGTGTTCATAATGCAAAAACTTTTCTATAAACCTACTCCCGTTAATGGCAGAAAATTCTTTTTTACTTTCATTGCAGTTCCTGTTTGGAATCATCTTACAGCAGATGTTCTTGAATCTATAAATTTAGCACATTTTAGATACAAAGTCTCTCTGTTAGATTTTGGTCATTATTGCATGGGTTCAGGGGCTTACCTCGTCCAACCTATGGTTTTTTGCTTTGATCGTTAATATCATTACTTCTTTGCTTCAATTTTGACTCTCTTGCTGATGAAGAGATGATTGCTGGCCTCTCTGCTTGAAATTTTTTATTTATAATTCTGTAAATGATATGGTTTGGGCTGGATGTATCAATAAACAATAAACAATGAAAAATAGACAAACTTTTGACTTTTTGATAAGTCCAAGAAGCATTGTTTTCTTACTATACCTGTCTACTAATAAATCACTTACCTTAAGATGTGTGCACCTAGGGCCGAATTCTGTAACAGAGCCAATTCCTGCTGGTTTTTGCTTTGATCGTTAATATCATTACTTCTTTGCTTCAATTTTGACTCTCTTGCTGATGAAGAGATGATTGCTGGCCTCTCTGCTTGAAATTTTTTATTTATAATTCTGTAAATGATATGGTTTGGGCTGGATGTATCAATAAACAATAAACAATGAAAAATAGACAAACTTTTGACTTTGTGATAAGTCCAAGAAGCATTGTTTTCTTACTATACCTGTCTACTAATAAATCACTTACCTTAAGATGTGTGCACCTAGGGCCGAATTCTGTAACAGAGCCAATTCCTGCTGGTTTTTGCTTTGATCGTTAATATCATTACTTCTTTGCTTCAATTTTGACTCTCTTGCTGATGAAGAGATGATTGCTGGCCTCTCTGCTTGAAATTTTTTATTTATAATTCTGTAAATGATATGGTTTGGGCTGGATGTATCAATAAAAAATAAACAATGAAAAATAGACAAACTTTTGACTTTTTGATAAGTCCAACAAGCATTGTTTTCTTACTAGACCTGTCTACTAATACATCACTTTACCTTAAGATGTGTGCACCTAGGGCCGAATTCTGTAACAGAGCCAATTTCTGCTCGTGACAAAAAGGCGTAGCCAAATCCGGCCCTTCATAAATAAAATAAATAGCTAACCTATTCTAGTATGTTTGTACAAGCCGGAATCCGTTATCTTTAAGTATTTTACAGCCGGGACGGACTACTGAAAAAAACTTATTACATTCAGTTTAGACGATTGTGTTGCAGAGAAAATATTTTAAGGTCTAGGCCCAAAAAAACAAGGCTAGTGGTACCCAGAATGCGTTAGGGAAGAGAGTATGACACTTCCCAGCATTCACATGTGAGCCCGTGGTTGATGATAAGGGCGTTTCCGACATGACCCCCCCAGTTTCTGACAGGGGTGTCGAGATGCCCCGACCCCAGTTTCTTGGGTGGGTAGCTCGGACCCCCAATTTCTGGGGGATAGGCCTTTTTATAGGCAGCTGCCTATAAACCGACCCTCCCAGAAACTGTGGGTCCGACCTAACCCCCTTCAAAAAAACTGAGGGAGTCCAAGTTACCCTCCAACCAGAAACTTGGGGGGTCCGGCCGAAAACGCCCGTTTCATCAAACACGTGCTAACATGTGAGTGCAGGATAGTCTCATACTCTTCCCTAATGCACTCTTGGTAGTACTTATAGTAAGACACATAAATGCAGCTAAAATAAAGACGTAAATATTACTATTTTCAAATTTTTTGTTTAGGAGCCTTTTACAAGCCAACCTCGTAGCTATGTAAAACACACTCTTTCATACATGAAAATTATGCTATTGTAATTGGAAGGATGTTTTAGGAATATATGACCATATGCATCACCAATTTTCATTTTTTCGTGATTTTCCATTGTCGCCATATATTTCTGGCATTAGAGCCGATTCCGGCCGCTGTGACAATTTCTTAGCCTCACTTTACTATTAGTTAATATGTTTGTAGGGTCTGGCTCGACCCAAAAAATGTCACACTGGGTAATCGCGGTTAGCCAATCTCGGCTTTAGAGTGGCGGCAGAATGTGACAAAATGCGGCCCTGCCACACACATCTTAAGGCAAATGAT
>JASANE010021860.1:0-31471 GCA_030248225.1 Trileptium ribeirensis
TTATTGGTAGATCATATGATAATTATTTCACGTAAAATGTAAAAATTAAAAGCGATTATAAACTTGAAACATTGCAGCAATATAGTAATAAGGTACTCTAAAGCGCTTTGATGTTGTATAGTATAATAAAAGACAAGTTTTTCTCAACCAATTATTTCAACAAACCTTTGTTTAAGCGAAATTCTCGAAAACAACCGTGTTTATTTTCCCGAAAAAGCAAATCCCACAAACGTACCAAATAAGAAACTAATGAATTACATATTCTGAAATTTTTCAAGTAAAATTGGGAAAGTTTTGAGGAAAAAAGCTCAGCAATACAATTACAGTTAGAATCTGCTAAATTACGTACAGAAACTCACCTCAATGGCAATGTGGTGACGAAGCGATGCTCCGTTTTCCAAAGTAATCGGTTCTGAAGTTTTTTTATGGAACTATCGTACTAACTTATAACGTGCGGCTGTATATTATGGCTACATGATACTACCGACATTACCCGCGGTATGCATTTCTCGATACTAAGCCTAAGCCTGGTCTTAGCTTAAGACGTTCTTTATATGAGACAGCCCAAGCGACTTTTGTATATACTAGTTGCCACTGTCATGAATAATTATTCAAGTCGCTATCTGATATAGGCCTATTTGCTACACGGGATAGTTTAAAGCTATACATATCCAGGAATAATCATTCCTTAGCAATATTTGTGCAAATTCGGAAGTTCAAAATTAGAAATATCCAAAATCACCCGTCAACCCGATTTGCCAAATTTATACGCAGTTTTTGCCGGTGAAGACCACGAGCACAAGTCGTGTAAAGTTTCGAAAAAAGCCATAACTTCTTCACATAAAAACACATAATTTATGATTTAGAATATAATAATCTAGGCTACACCGATTTCAGATGATGCAGAAGCGGGCACACTTCTACAAGGCTGAAATTTGGCTTCCGCATGGCCACAGTCGGGTGTGTTTTGTTGATATTTTTGTTAAGATGGAAACTTCCCAGTAGGTAAAATAATTTCTTGTATCTCTAAATCGAAAGTGATAACCACAACTTAACTTGTGGTTACCAGTCATATAAGAATCGCATGGGAAACTGCATATATTTTGAAGTTTTAGCCTTTTCCCGCATGAATTAGGTGTATCTTTTTATCATGCCGAACAAGCTTTTGCCGCGGCGGCGGAATGGCTGGTTGATGTGCGCGCCGTGTATGTTACCTACTGCACCACCTAGGCCCTGTTGCTCTATTCCTTGAGTAACTTCGCAAAGCGAGCGAATAACAACGCACGTGCAAACGCACAACCCATGTTGAAACGGTTATGCAAACGCCATCCTAAATTTTGCGAAGCGCCGCTTGTGAGTTCGAAAGTGGTTTGGGATTGAAAGGTGCCGACCGTTGACCAAATATACGATTTGATTCAGATCCTGTACTAATCATACAGACGATCGTTGCTTGATGGTTCGTTCACATTTCGCTAAATGTGGCTCCTATATGAACATATACTATTAAGGGTTTGAAAAATTGGTTGAAACAACCCAATTGAAGCATTTTGATAATGTATACATTGCCATTAGTTAACCAATCAAGATTATGCAGTCTTCGCTATCGATTTTATGTGATCAGTTTTATACATAACCATGAAAACGAATATCGGGTTAAGCAGTTTTAACGCAGCTGTATCTCCAGTACAAGTCAGCGGCGTTTCATCACGGAGATTGTCGTCAATAACTAAACCTGCAAAGTAATCAGTGGGTGGGATGGCAAGTGTTTCTTTGATCAAAGTTCCGCGCACATCACACGTTACGGAATATTTTTAATGACTAACCTCCTGCAACGTAAACATTGGCTGAGATACCAAGTGTTTGTTTGATCAAAGTTCCCCGCATATCAGAAGTTACGGAAGATCTTTATTGACTAAACTGCAAAGTGATCAGTGGGTGGGATGGTAAGTGTTTCTTCGATCAGACGTTCCGCGCATATCAGACGTTACGGAAGATTGTCAATGAGTAACCGCCTGCAACGTAATCATTGGCTGAGATAACAAGTCTTTGTCTGATCAACGTTCCACGCATGTCAAACGTTACAGAAGATTTTCTGTGACTAACCTGCAAAGTATTCAGTGGGTGGGATGGCAAGTGTTTCTTCGATCAACGTTCCGCGCATATCAGACGTTTACCGAAGATTTTCAGTGACTAACCTGCAGAATCAGTGGCCGGGATGGCAAGTGTTTCTTCGATCAAGCTTCCGCGCATGTAAGAGGTTACGCAAGATTTTTATTGACTAACCTGGGAAGTAATCAGTTTGTGGGATGGCAAGTGTTTCTTCGATCAACGTTCCGCGCATATCAGACGTTACGGAAGATTGTCAATGAGTAACCGCCTGCAACGTAATCGTTGGCTGAGATAACAAGTCTTTGTCTGATCAACGTTCCACGCATGTCAAACGTTACAGAAGATTTTCAATGACTAACCGGCATAGTAATCAGTGGGTGGGATGGCAAGTGTTTCTTCGATCAACGTTCCGCGCACATCACACGTTACGGAAGATTTTCAATCACTAACCTCCTGCAAATTAATCATTGGCTGGGATAGCAAGTGTTTGTTTGATCAAAGTTCGCCGCATATCAGACGTTACGGAAGATTTTTATTGACTAACCTGGGAAGTAATCAGTTTGTGGGATGGCAAGTGTTTCTTCGATCTACGTTCCGCGCATATCAGACGTCACGGAAAATTTTCAATGAGTAACCTCCTGCAACGTAATCATTGGCTGAGATAACAAGTCTTTGTCTGATCAACGTACCACGCATGTCAAACGTTACAGAAGATTTTCAGTGACTAACCTGCAAAGTAATCAGTAGGTGGGATGGCAAGTGTTTCTTCGATCAAAGTTCCGCACATATCACACGTTACGGAAGATTTTCAAGGACTAACCGGGAAAGTAATCAGTGGGTGGGATGGCAAGTGTTTATTCGATCAACGTTCCACGCATATCAGACGTTACCGAAGATTTTCAGTGACTAACCTGCAAAATCAGTGGCTGGGATGGCAAGTATTTCTTCGATCAAAGTTCCGCGCATGTAAGAGGTTACGCAAGATTTTATTTTCAATGGCTAACCGGCAAAGTAATCAGTGGGTGGGATGGCATGTGTTTCTTCGATGAAAGTTCCGCGCACATCACACGTTACGGAAGATTTTCAATGACAATCTCCTGCAAATTAATCATTGGCTGAGATAGCAAGTGTTTGTTTGATCAACGTTCCACGCATGTCAGACGTTACAGAAGGTTTTAATTGACTAACCTGCAAAGTAATCAGTGGATGGGATGGCGTTTCTTCGATCAACGTTCGGTGCATAAAAGACATTACGCAAGATTTTCAATGAGTAACCTCCTGCAACGTAATCATTGGCTGAGATGACAAGTGTTTGTCTGATCAACGTTCCACGCATATCAGACCTTACCGAATATTTTCAATGACCAACCTGCAAAGTAATCAGTAGCTGGAATGGCCAGTGTTTCTTCGATCAACGTTCCGCGCATATGAGGCGTGAAAATATCGATTTTGAGATAATTTTTCCGAATGCTTTCCGTCGTTCCCATTGTATGATTGATGGCTTTGTCGAAAAATCGCAAATCATGTGCGCCTGCCATTCGCTAGAAATATTAGTCACTGCCGCAAATGGTCAGATGAACAACACAACTCCCCACGGTGTAATTGTAACTTTTATAGGTCCATATGGCATATTTATCAAGTAAAAGATACAATATACTACTGTTTGCGTGATCACCGGATAGCATACGATCTTTTCAATAAAGATCCCCGGAAACTCAAATGTCTTCGTATAATAATTATCCGAAAACAATTTCTTAATAAATGTGTGGCAATTGCACCGTTTTGTAAAGAAAGCGATTGAAAATTTAAATTTTTTCAATTTCAGATCATCATTTAGACATTCTCATCAAACAAAAAGCAAACAATGTTGTAGCCCGAAATTTCTCAATTTGGCATAATTTAGGTATCGCTCGATTAAGTTCGTGAACGCGGCTCTAATAATATGAATCCATGTAAATGTTTTTATCCAAAATTTAACTCAAAAGTTGCTAGAGTAGGAAAAATTACAAGGTTGCTTACTGGGTGTGGATGGAACCCAGAATGACCTAGGAAAATAATTTGACTAATTTGGAGAAAATCTTCATACAAACTTTAGGATGAGTGTGTAAATTTGACCCAAACTTGGGCACATCCTGCTCCATAAATATGGGTATAGAATGCGCCCCCAGAGCTTAATGTAGACTTGGGCATAAAGCTACCACAAGAGTTAGCATCTTTCCGAGTTAGCATCTTTAGTTACATCTTTCCGTGCATTAAAAGTGATTAAATATTAGATGGTAAATGTGGTGAAAAACGTCTCCTCATAAAATTATATACAACAGTTTGTGCTAGGTGGACATTGAAAAATGATTGAAATCATGCCTCCAACGTTTAGGGCGAAAACCTAGAACTACATTGTTAGGTAGGCTCATTGGAGCCTATCGATGATGAAAATTCGTTGCTGAGTGAACCTTCAAAAATGACACAAAATTACTTCCAGAAAGCCCGGAGGAGATATAATTGAAACTCAGATGGCAGGGGCCCGCCGTATAGGGCGCCTCGAGTTCTTCATTTGTAGATCAGCGGATTGATTTGTATATTAGTTCCCTAAAATTTCGTTATCACCGAGATCCTGCTTATATGAATCGAGCGAAATTGATAGGAAATGACACACAATCGAGGCACAGTTTCATTACGTCTCTAGGGATACAAAGAGGCGTAATTGGTAATGTGCTGCGATAGAAGACTAAAAGGTTGAATTAGATAAGAGTGCGCAAGTTCATCTTAGATGGCTACCAGAAACTTTGAGGCATAATTGGGTCTCGTAATATATTGTGGTGTCCTCAAAATGCTCACGTGACTGATTTTATAAATTCTGATGTCTTTATGATGTAACATTTCATGATCAATCTGATGCAATCACCTGCGCCCACCGCTATTAGTTATATAATTATGCAAATAAGCTCAGTGTAAGTACATTTTTGCAATAAACTATGGTAGTTCATTTGATTTCTTGCAACGCAGCTTTAGTACTACAGTAACATATTAACGATATCCTAAAAACACAAATTGTAGAGACACAGGAAAGTACTTGCTCAGCGATTAACTAAGTTTAGGTAAAACCTTTGGTAACATCCCTGTTTTCTGGGTTGCCTTCAGGATTGAGACACTTGGAAATATTAATTGAGAGAGTTTCTATCCAGAATTTGACCCAATTAAAAGAAACGACAAATTATGAAGCATTTAAGATAACTTGAGTGCGCTTTGTCTTTAGTTTGTCCCACCTTGAAATGTGACTGCATGGGACATTAGCACAGTCAAAGCTGACTATCAGTTTTGTCCTGAGGTTACAGAGAGCTCTATATAATGTACACATAGTTAAGCAGAACTATGTGAGAGAAATTTAACCGTCTCGCCTGATTATCATAAATAGTTATAATGCGACGTATACTGTAATGTGTGTATTATGTAATATATTTATTAATATACTAATGACAGTTGAAATTTTGGCAGCCGTCCAACGCGGGAAATTCAAATTCTAGCAAAATACAAAATTTTGGCAACTGTCCAACGTAGAAAATTCAAATTTTGGCAGATGTCCAGCGCGGCAAATGCAAAATTTTGGCAGCAATCCAACGTAGCTAATTTCTATTTAGTAGCTATCCAGCGCAGGAAATTCAAATTTTAGCAAAATACCAAATTTCACGGCTGTCCAGCGGGGGAAATTCAAATTTTGGCAGCCGCCCAACGAGGTAAATTCAAATTTTGGCAGCTGTATATCGCGGAAATTTCAAATTTTAGCAGCTTTCCAACGTAGAAAATACCAATTTTAGTAACTGCTTAGCGCGACCAATTCAGATTTTGGCAGCCGTCCAACGGGGTAAATTTGAATTTTCGCAGTTCTCCAGCGCGGAAAATTCTAATTTTGGTTGCACAGTCCAACACATTTAATTTCTTTTTAGTAGTTGTCCAGTGCGGGAAATTCAAATTTCAGCGAAATACAACGTATGGCGGCTATGAAGCACGTAAATTCAAATTTTGTCAGCTGTCCAGATCAAGAATTGCAAATTTTGGCAGCTGTCCAACGCGGTAAATTTTAAATCTTTGCAGTTCTCCAGGGCGGCAAATGCAAAATTTTGGCAGCAATCCAACGCAGGTATTTCTATTTAGTAGCTTTTCAGCGCGGCAAATTCAAATTTTACCAAAATACAAAATTTGGCGGCTATCTAGTGCAGGAAATTCAAATTTTAGCAAAATACCAAATTTCGCGGCTGTCCAGCGGCAGAAATTCAAGTTTTGGCAGCCGTCCATCGAGGTAAATTCAGATTTTTGGGAGCTGTCCATCGCAGGAACTTCAAATTTTAGCAGCTTTCCGACGTAGAAAATTCTAATTTTAGTAGCAGCCTAGCGCGGCCAATTCAGATTTTGGCAGTCGTCCAACGCGGTCATTTAAATTTTGGCAGCTCTCCAGTGCGAAAACCTCTAATTATGGCAGTTATACAGCTCGGCAAAATCAAATTTTGGAAGCAGTCCAACGCGGTTAATTTATATTTTGGAAACGATCCAGCGCGAGAAATTCAAATGTTAGCAAAATACAAAATATTGGCAGCAGTCCAACATGGAAATTCAAAATTTGGTAGAAGTCCAAGTTTAACATTATACATAATGCAGTGTTACAGAAACTACGGTGAGCCCGAACTATACAAGACAGATATATGAGTCTCAGCTCCCTCGTGTGTAAATCCTGACAGTGTCACTAAGCTGTTATATATGTCTTCACAGATGACTTTCACTGTTGTAGGACAATGTGATAGTGGAACCTGACTATTGGACAAAGCTAAGTTAGCTTGCACTCTATTTAATGTAAATACCCCATTACTGTAAACATCTAGTGAACAAAGTTAGCAGTTTTGGTGGTCCTTCTGTAAGTCACAGCACAGCAGCTTAGGTAGTAACCGTAAGAAGATCCAGATTTTGCTACCGAAAATTTCTTCTCGGGTACAAAGAAGTATTTTAATCTTTTACGAGAAAAGTCGCAGCTTCGCGTTTTAGTCGAAACCTTTATCTCTTTCCTCAGACATCAGAGAGTCGACTGCGTGTCTTTATACGCAGTCAGACTAATAGAAATATTTTATTTGCCTGTGGTGTTGGCTGTTGCATGTTTTTACATCTGCGTGGAAACGTTTAATATCAATAATAATCAAAACCGTTAGGAAGCGACAGGCTCGCCGCATAGGCGAAGGTTGAGTGTTTTCATATAGGCTTTTCCGGGTCGCTTGATACTAAAGTGGCTCTTCGAAACGTTTAATATCAATAATAATCAAAACAGTTAGGAAGCGACAGGCTCGCCGCATAGGCGAAGGTTGAGTGTTTTCATATAGGGTTTTCCGGCTCGCTTGATACTAAAGTGGCTCTTCGAAACGTTTAATATCAATAATAATCAAAACAGTTAGGAAGCGACAGGCTCGCCACATAGGCGAAGGTTGAGTGTTTTCATATAGGGTTTTCCGGGTCGCTTGATACTAAAGTGGCTCTTCGAAACGTTTAATATCAATAATAATCAAAACAGTTAGGAAGCGACAGGCTCGCCACATAGGCGAAGGTTGAGTGTTTTCATATAGGGTTTTCCGGGTCGCTTGATACTAAAGTGGCTCTTCGAAACGTTTAATATCAATAATAATCAAAACAGTTAGGAAGCGACAGGCTCGCCGCATAGGCGAAGGTTGAGTGTTTTCATATAGGGTTTTCCGGGTCGCTTGATACTAAAGTGGCTCTTCGAAACGTTTAATATCAATAATAATCAAAACAGTTAGGAAGCGACAGGCTCGCCGCATAGGCGAAGGTTGAGTGTTTTCATATAGGGTTTTCCGGCTCGCTTGATACTAAAGTGGCTCTTCGAAACGTTTAATATCAATAATAATCAAAACAGTTAGGAAGCGACAGGCTCGCCGCATAGGCGAAGGTTGAGTGTTTTCATATAGGGTTTTCCGGGTCGCTTGATACTAAAGTGGCTCTTCGAAACGTTTAATATCAATAATAATCAAAACAGTTAGGAAGCGACAGGCTCGCCACATAGGCGAAGGTTGAGTGTTTTCATATAGGGTTTTCCGGGTCGCTTGATACTAAAGTGGCTCTTCGAAACGTTTAATATCAATAATAATCAAAACAGTTAGGAAGCGACAGGCTCGCCGCATAGGCGAAGGTTGAGTGTTTTCATATAGGCTTTTCCGGGTCGCTTGATACTAAAGTGGCTCTTCGAAACGTTTAATATCAATAATAATCAAAACAGTTAGGAAGCGACAGGCTCGCCGCATAGGCGAAGGTTGAGTGTTTTCATATAGGGTTTTCCGGGTCGCTTGATACTAACGTGGCTCTTCGAAACGTTTAATATCAATAATAATCAAAACAGTTAGGAAGCGACAGGCTCGCCACATAGGCGAAGGTTGAGTGTTTTCATATAGGGTATTCCGGGTCGCTTGATACTAAAGTGGCTCTTCGAAACGTTTAATATCAATAATAATCAAAACAGTTAGGAAGCGACAGGCTCGCCGCATAGGCGAAGGTTGAGTGTTTTCATATAGGCTTTTCCGGGTCGCTTGATACTAAAGTGGCTCTTCGAAACGTTTAATATCAATAATAATCAAAACAGTTAGGAAGCGACAGGCTCGCCGCATAGGCGAAGGTTGAGTGTTTTCATATAGGGTTTTCCGGGTCGCTTGATACTAACGTGGCTCTTCGAAACGTTTAATATCAATAATAATCAAAACAGTTAGGAAGCGACAGGCTCGCCACATAGGCGAAGGTTGAGTGTTTTCATATAGGGTTTTCCGGGTCGCTTGATACTAAAGTGGCTCTTCGAAACGTTTAATATCAATAATAATCAAAACAGTTAGGAAGCGACAGGCTCGCCGCATAGGCGAAGGTTGAGTGTTTTCATATAGGGTTTTCCGGTCGCTTGATACTAAAGTGGCTCTTCGAAACGTTTAATATCAATAATAATCAAAACAGTTAGGAAGCGACAGGCTCGCCACATAGGCGAAGGTTGAGTGTTTTCATATAGGGTTTTCCGGGTCGCTTGATACTAAAGTGGCTCTTCGAAACGTTTAATATCAATAATAATCAAAACAGTTAGGAAGCGACAGGCTCGCCGCATAGGCGAAGGTTGAGTGTTTTCATATAGGGTTTTCCGGCTCGCTTGATACTAAAGTGGCTCTTCGAAAATCAGTTATAAGCCCTACTGAAGCCGAGAAATTTTTGCAAGCCCACGCCCCGACATAGGAAGAACTGGCATTTAAAAAAGTACAAATTTGAACCAAGCTTAGATAATCATTACTAAGTGAGAGTGCTGCGGAAGGCGTGCATCTGGTGCTACAAATTCAGGTTTCTGATTGTTTTTTCGGTACATAAGCTATATCGAATAGCTCGAGAACTTGATGGCGCTCATGCGACGGTTAGTTTCTCACGCAAACCCAAAATTAGCGAGGTGGACCTATTAAATGAAACAATAGGATGCTTCACGAGAGATTTGCCTAGTCGTGCCGCCAACATGCAAGCTTCGAATTTCTTTAGCTTTGCTGCAAACTTGGAAATTAGACACCGTTTTGGCATTGTCCCAGCCACTGTGAAACGCGTGCTAATACAATTTAAAATGCTTTTTTGTACAGTAAATTTTGCTATCCTGGTCCATTTTGCCAGTCTAAAAGAAATAATACAAGTCCAGGGCAACTTTATCAAGTTATTATAAAATGAATGTGCAAAGTGTATAACAAAACGTGATCGACCCATCCTGACTCAAAGTAATATCATATTATTATCCGGTATTAAAATCTGATACTTGTTATATTCCATAAATGATCGGTCAGGCATTAAGATCGTTTGTAAGCAATGCTAATCTAAGGTTTGCGCGAAAAAGTGTACAAATGCTGTCTAGACCTAAGAGAGATTTTGAGCAATGCACTCTGCTGATAATCAATAACGTGTAATTCTGTGATTTGTACCATTTATAAATTCACACATGTATCCTTTCGTGTGCTCAATTTAATATTATTGTCGTGTGGTAGAAACCTGATCTGTCAGAACAGAGCTGCAATCAGAGTGATCCTCAAAATTGTGAACAGATCGCTTCCAAGAAGAACTAGCTTTTCTTAGAAGCCATGGTAGCGCCTTACGACTTTCGAAGTACAATTCATAACTGAGTTAACACTCGCCAACACTGGAGGTCAGGAAACCAAGTGTTTCTTTGGTGCAATATTTGCTATGATCGTAGTCATTCTCTGACCATTCGCGAACCAAATGCTGATATTTAGTACTATATAGATCCGTTGATATTTTAACATGTTATTATCGCTAGCCCTTCGTATTGCATTTGCTCGTCTTTGTAATGGAAATATGTTGAAATATAATCTGGAAAATAAACCACTGTGTCCCATGGTCTTCACTCTGGCACCGTTCTATGGTCTTAAGTGCCTTATCTCCTTGGTCAGTCAATTATGCCTCCGATCCCAAGCCCTAACGCGTATAGTTTGCAATGCATAGCCTGATGGAGAAAACAATGTATCGTGAGAGGAACCAACGAAATCATCAATCAAAAGTGCGTACAAAATAATAAGGCGAAAATGTAGGTTAAATTTCGCAAAGATACATTGATTAACGTCGTAATTAATGACTAACATGCCGGTATCTAGAGAGTCCGACGTTAAACAGTCAGGGACCGTCGGAACTCTGCGCAGGCCTCAATGGAAACATTCATTTCGTAGAACAGTAACTGATCGAAAAGGAGTCAAATTTCACACGATATTTATTCACATATTACGAATACAGTTAATGGCTAGAAACACATTCATGAATGCTTTCGGTGACAATGTTGAAATAAACAATTCACGAGTGAGATCGATATATGGATAATAACATTCATTTCGTAGAAGTAGAACAGTAACTGATCGAAAAGGAGTCAAATTTCACACGATATTTATTCACATATTACGAATACACTTAATGGCTAGAAACACATTCATGAATGCTTTCGGTGACAATGTTGAAATAAACAATTCACGAGTGAGATCGATATATGGAAAAAGGGCAAGGAATATGACCTGTGAGCAGGTATCAATGTCAGCCTCCCTGGGCGCATCATACCAGACACTATAAATTCCAGCCGAGTGGGGTTCGAACACACCTCGTGAAGCGCGCCTACGACTTGCCAGGCTCCATAGCTTCTTGGTTATTAGCAATAACGGCGAACAAATCTGTCAGATTCGCAAAATTTAAGCCACTCTTGAGGTTATGAGACCCAAGGTAGTGTGGGCATGTTGTTAATATTTTGCGCCAAGCAAGTGCACGATGATGATCAACAACGAACATTCATGGAGAAGCACTTGGTGAAAGTGAAGCACAGAATCGAAGCAAAGCAACCACAAACTGCGGGAAAACGATCATGTATACTTTTGTGAGTATGGTAAGCGAAATGATATCTACGACATCAGAATTCATAGCCGATCTTAGAAGTGTCGAGATAAATGCCTCTTTTTGATGAAAGACATTGTCCCGACCAGCGTACTAAATATCAACTCGAATGCTGAATCCCGTATGGCTAGAATTGCAAACAAGTTTTATTGTTAGAAATCTCCTTTTAAAACATCGAAACAATGACCACTCATTGTTAGAAAAGTCCTTTTAAAACATCGAAACAATGACCACTCATTGTTAGAAAAGTCCTTTTAAAACATCGAAACAATGACCACTCATTGTTAGAAAAGTCCTTTTAAAACATCGAAACAATGACCACTCATTGTTAGAAAAGTCCTTTTAAAACATCGAAACAATGACCGCTCATTGTTAGAAAAGTCCTTTTAAAACATCGAAACAATGACCACTCATTGTTAGAAAAGTCCTTTTAAAACATCGAAACAATGACCACTCATTATTAGAAAAGTCCTTTTAAAACATCGAAACAATGACCACTCATTGTTAGAATAGTCCTTTTAAAACATCGAAACAATGACCACTCATTGTTAGAAAAGTCCTTTTAAAACATCGAAACAATGACCGCTCATTGTTAGAAAAGTCCTTTTAAAACATCGAAACAATGACCACTCATTCTTAAAAAAGTCCTTTTAAAACATCGAAACAATGACCACTCATTATTAGAAAAGTCCTTTTAAAACATCGAAACAATGACCACTCATTGTTAGAAAAGTCCTTTTAAAACATCGAAACAATGACCACTCATTATTAGAAAAGTCCTTTTAAAACATCGAAACAATGACCACTCATTGTTAGAATAGTCCTTTTAAAACATCGAAACAATGACCACTCATTGTTAGAAAAGTCCTTTTAAAACATCGAAACAATGACCGCTCATTGTTAGAAAAGTCCTTTTAAAACATCGAAACAATGACCACTCATTGTTAGAATAGTCCTTTTAAAACATCGAAACAATGACCACTCATTGTTAGAAAAGTACTTTTAAAACATCGAAACAATGACCACTCATTGTTAGAATAGTCCTTTTAAAACATCGAAACAATGACCACTCATTGTTAGAATAGTCCTTTTAAAACATCGAAACAATGACCACTCATTATTAGAAAAGTCCTTTTAAAACATCGAAACAATGACCACTCATTGTTAGAAAAGTCCTTTTAAAACATCGAAACAATGACCACTCATTGTTAGAAAAGTACTTTTAAAACATCGAAACAATGACCACTCATTATTAGAAAAGTCCTTTTAAAACATCGAAACAATGACCACTCATTGTTAGAAAAGTCCTTTTAAAACATTGAAACAATGACCACTCATTGTTAGAAAAGTACTTTTAAAACATCGAAACAATGACCACTCATTGTTAGAATAGTCCTTTTAAAACATCGAAACAATGACCACTCATTATTAGAAAAGTCCTTTTAAAACATCGAAACAATGACCACTCATTGTTAGAAAAGTCCTTTTAAAACATCGAAACAATGACCGCTCATTGTTAGAAAAGTCCTTTTAAAACATCGAAACAATGACCACTCATTGTTAGAATAGTCCTTTTAAAACATCGAAACAATGACCACTCATTATTAGAAAAGTCCTTTTAAAACATCGAAACAATGACCACTCATTGTTAGAAAAGTCCTTTTAAAACATCGAAACAATGACCACTCATTGTTAGAAAAGTACTTTTAAAACATCGAAACAATGACCACTCATTGTTAGAATAGTCCTTTTAAAACATCGAAACAATGACCACTCATTGTTAGAAAAGTCCTTTTAAAACATCGAAACAATGACCGCTCATTGTTAGAAAAGTCCTTTTAAAACATCGAAACAATGACCACTCATTGTTAGAAAAGTCCTTTTAAAACATCGAAACAATGACCACTCATTATTAGAAAAGTCCTTTTAAAACATCGAAACAATGACCACTCATTGTTAGAAAAGTCCTTTTAAAACATCGAAACAATGACCACTCATTGTTAGAAAAGTACTTTTAAAACATCGAAACAATGACCACTCATTGTTAGAATAGTCCTTTTAAAACATCGAAACAATGACCACTCATTGTTAGAAAAGTCCTTTTAAAACATCGAAACAATGACCACTCATTGTTAGAAAAGTCCTTTTAAAACATCGAAACAATGACCACTTATTGTTAGAAAAGTCTTAAAACATCGAAACAATGACCACTCAAAACTGCGGAAATTGCATTGCATCGGGTTTTAGAAAACGGTACAATTCCGTAGTTTGGACTATTCGTGATTTCGAACAGGTGGTCAGAAACGAAATACTCCCAGAAGTGAAAAAAGCAACCACGAAGTGGCCACGAAGTTGCATACACGAAAGCTAAAGTAGTATCGTAATGAGAAATAGTTCTTGGATGTCGGCAAGCCTTGGGGCCGTCACAATGGCCGTTAGGCCAGTCAAAACGCTCAGCCTCTACACGGAGCTAATGGTTTATTGTACCATTATAAAGTTTTTTAAATGATGGTGTCTTCCCCACTGTGTCGTTGACGACGCTACGTATACAAAATTTCCATATGGCAGGTCTCTTACATAAATATAATACGCGGGACTGATGACTATACGTTTTATTTATAGAAAAAGAGTCCAGTTTCTGGGATTCTATTGGAAAACCCGAAAAGTTGCTTCGGAAACCGTAATGCACGTTTACAGAACATATAGTTTGAGCGATTTTGTAAAACTGTATATATATCGAAGACACTTTAGATATAAATTGTGGGTCACGTTGAAAGACTTATTAATAATTAAGTCGGTAAAATTTGCGTAGCCGGAGGGCTAAATATATGCGTGTATATCTTAGCGTGTGTAATTATAACTTTTGACTTGGTATAACGGTTATTAATTATATATTACGATAAGTTGGGTGCAGCCTGACTTATTCTAGTCCGGCTATCAAAGTAGACTCAATGGACATTGCTATAGTACGAACTAGCTGTACGTGTTTTCTTTGTAACCGTATGTACCTCACTGTATAATCGGTCTAGTCTTCCTGGCGGACTGGTTCATCCGGTCAATGTTTTGATTTATACTATAACGGTAGAAATTCAAATTTTAACACTTGCCGCAGCGAAAAATTCAAATTTCAGCAACGCTACATTGTGTAGATTCAAATTTTGGACAAGTACAACTCTTGACAGATGCCAATGTAAAAAATTTAAATTTTGGTGCGCGTTTTAGCTACAATCACGGGAAACTCTACCGGACAAAATTCATAGTCAGCGCAGACTGTTCATTCAAAAACTCACAGTCACGTAAGACTCCTCTAGTTGTCCGGGGTGTCTAGAAAAGCTATATGTGGAAACGGTGTGCGCGTCATGAGACTGTTAGGCTGCTTAGACTCATTTTGCAGACAACTTAACTTGAACGCCTCAAGTTTTCCTAAAATTTTAACCAGTCATTAATCACTTACTGCTAAATTTTCCCTACTACCTAAATGAATTTGGATTAAAAAATTTTACCGCTTCAAGCATTCGGGTCAATGCATTCTTGCTATTTTTTCTCGACGTAGGCCAGGCGAATGACGTCAGCTGTGCTGAATACGACAGTGCATTGCACGAGGTCAGACATTCGCGGTCGGCGAGTTCGTTCAAGTCTTCGCTGTGCTCCCATCGATCCGTGCATAAATGACGTTGAACGACCGCTGAAACTTTATCAACATTCCACTGATTAAACGGAATGGGTTGTCGGTACGTTGACGTTTCACTTTCGTTGGCGCTTGTGATTCCGCTGTCACCATCAGCTACGTCACTAGACAGACGTCGTTCGCTGATATATACTCGATTGTCAGTCGAATTGTAGAAATAGCGGTTGTTGTTGAGAAGTTCGAGTGGAATTTCGTGACAGTACGGGAATTCGTTTAGCTGAAATTTGATATCCGCTGGTGTGAGGAAACTTTCGGACAAACAGCGGCAACGGGCGACCATTTGGCGTTGCTTGGCTGCGTCCATACAAAGACTGTAGCGATAAATACTTGTCGCATTGTGACGCGATGCGTAGTTGTAGTCGTAAAAAGTGAAGTGATGATCAGTTTTCGGATCTTTCGAATCCCCATCAGCGGCAGCACTGGCACTTTCATGTTCCCGTCGTTGGGTACATGGTCGATCCTTTCGCTTCAATTTGACTCGTTTCGTCATAAGAATTTCCACTCGTGTGTGTGTACCGGCTGCGATAACGGCTGCATCGCTACTTGTCGGGACCGCAAACGTGCCTGGCCCATGAAAGAGCACCCGAATGCCGCGAAGCCAATTTAGTATTTCCTCATCAGTGAGCAATGCGCGTCGGTCAACCAACGACAAGATTAGCGATAGCGCTCCTTCCATATCGGTGTTGACCACTTTGCGGTCCGTGGGCCTGAAATTTATTAACCGTTGTACATTATCCTAAACCGATCGATCCCTTGCACCCAAACAGCCGGTCTTGAAGGAAATAAAATAAATGACATAGTACATCTTTGTAGTACCCTAAGTAAGTAATGTCAGGCTGGTATTATGGCCTATCTGAAGCGGCCAAATTCTGAGCTTGCAGCGTGTTTCTATCTTTTGGCATCGCATGATCCGATTCGGATGTTGTAAAATTGTGCATGCCCTATCGCGCCGGCATCAGATCAGGTCTGATGCAACGTGAACGTCTATGTTGAAGACAATAATGACATTACAGCTTACACGTGGCACAAGTGTGAAAAAATTGTAACAAATAGGTGTCCAAGCTTCGTGTGATTAAAAAGGGTTAACTGCTTCCGGTGAGGTGGGGAATATGGCAGAGTCAGGGTAAGACCAGTGGGTGTTTTCAGGTTGCCCGGAATTATGTATTGTAAGGAGCTACCAAGTAGTTTGGTGGTAGGGGGGTATTATATTTATACGAAAACCGCATGAAAAATATACGGTATTGCAGAAATATTTCTAAATGGGTGAATTGTGTGGCATCAGGAGGGGTAAATATATCTTAAAGGATTTCCCACCCTTAGGGTAGGTTTACTCCCACTACCGCCGTGGATACCTATGGCGTAATAAGATACCCTCAGAAGTTGGCCTTCTATTCACCTAAATACAAAACGTCAGCAAGTGACGAAATCCCAACTTGGACACATGAGTAAAACGTACTGCACAACGGTACCTAGCCGCGCAATTATGTGGCTTAGGGTAGGTTTACTCCCACTACCGCCGTGGATACCTATGGCGTAATAAGATACCCTCAGAAGTTGGCCTTCTATTCACCTAAATACAAAACGTCAGCAAGTGACGAAATCCCAACTTGGACACATGAGTAAAACGTACTGCACAACGGTACCTAGCCGCGCAATTATGTGGCTTAGGGTAGGTTTACACCCACTACCGCCGTGGATACCTATGGCGTAATAAGATACCCTCAGAAGTTGGCCTTCTATTCACCTAAATACAAAACGTCAGCAAGTGACGAAATCCCAACTTGGACACATGAGTAAAACGTACTGCACAACGGTACCTAGCCGCGCAATTATGTGGCTTAGGGTAGGTTTACTCCCACTACCGCCGTGGATACCTATGGCGTAATAAGATACCCTCAGAAGTTGGCCTTCTATTCACCTAAATACAAAACGTCAGCAAGTGACGAAATCCCAACTTGGACACATGAGTAAAACGTACTGCACAACGGTACCTAGCCGCGCAATTATGTGGCTTAGGGTAGGTTTACTCCCACTACCGCCGTGGATACCTATGGCGTAATAAGATACCCTCAGAAGTTGGCCTTCTATTCACCTAAATACAAAACGTCAGCAAGTGACGAAATCCCAACTTGGACACATGAGTAAAACGTACTGCACAACGGTACCTAGCCGCGCAATTATGTGGCTTAGGGTAGGTTTACTCCCACTACCGCCGTGGATACCTATGGCGTAATAAGATACCCTCAGAAGTTGGCCTTCTATTCACCTAAATACAAAACGTCAGCAAGTGACGAAATCCCAACTTGGACACATGAGTAAAACGTACTGCACAATGGTACCTAGCCGCGCAATTATGTGGCTAGCCAGTAAAACATTCGGTATTCATATAAGCACAACAAGCTATGTGAATGTCGTTGGGTCCAAAGAATTCAGTAAAATTCTCGACTTTGTATAAACGAAGTATACCCTTTTTCAAAAGTACTTCGATTTAGTACATGAGTGCAGACTTTGCCGCCTTTGGAGTACTGTGGCCTTTGGCATGGTGGGTAGTCGTGTACAATAAACTGCTACACTAATCCACAATGAAAAATGTATATGTTTAGAAGAAAGAACAGCTAAGAGCGGGGGGGGGGTTCGGAGACGGCAGCCCCCGACTTAGTTCCAGGCTTAGTGTAAACCTTATAAATATGTGAAGCTTAGTCTAAAGGCGTGTTCACACGCCCAAACTTTTTGCTCAAATTTTGAGCCCAAAATTTGAGCTCAAATTTTGTTCAAATTTTGATCAAAATTTGACTGTAATTTTTAACGAAAAATTGCGATATTTCAAAATTTGAGACCAAAATTTTAGCTCAGACTTTTTAAATAATTAATCTAGTCGGTGTTTGGCTACAGGAATATCTTTGAAAAGTTTGAACAGTGTTCACATATTCAAACTTACCAAAAGTGCAAAAGATATGCTTTCAAACATTGATCAAAATTTGAGTTCAAATTTTGATCAAAATTTGAACAAAAAGTTTGAGCGTGTGAACACGCCTTGAAGCTAAGGCTTCGGGTGCCGATAACGGTATATCTGGCTCTTCACTAGAACACAAATATACAACAATATCATTAAGTATTAAAAAATGGTGTTGGACCGAAAACACTTGCTTACGACGATTTTATGTTAAAGAAATTATAAATATGACCCATTCAATAAACTATTGGAACAACGGATGAAGCAAAGGCGATTTAATGTAACTTCGCCGTGTCTAGCAAAGCGCGATCGTACCGGTAAACAATATAATGTGACCTGTTTATTTATCAAAGTGTTCAGAATTTGAGTATGTAACCAGGTTTCACAAAGGCGACAATTGCGTATACATTGTTATCAAAATTGTCTCAAATTTTCCAAGTTCATTCACCAGAATTGTGGAATTGATGATCGTAGAACTACATAAATTTCGGGTATTTTCCGAACATGGTGTGCCCGCTGCCACTTTCCGTTTCACTCACCCGTGGGAGCGTGATCTAGTTGCTAACAAGTTGGTCAGATGCCTTTCGGAAGCATCCTTTAAACACGACTAATTTTCAATTGTAACCACACAACGGCACCGCTGTTGATTTGTGCTCTTTTCGTAAAAGTGATGTGTTTGACGTTCTACGAAACTCTATGGAGCGACGGATGAAAGTTTCCCATTCTATCTACATTTTAAACCAGGGCATTCATATGACTAAATAATTATTCAGTAGCAAGAATGCATAGACTAAACGCTAAAATACTCTCGGAAACCAAGACATACTCAAAACGGAAACCAAGACATCTTTCCGCTGTGTCCAAACATGACTCAAAACCATCTTATTTCTGAATCAGGGCGACCCAAGCGAGCGGATATTCCACTGAGGACGTTAGGGGCTTAGATGATGAAAATTTGTTATCTGTCGATGTCACTAATAATTCATCTTCGGGTGAACAGCTTTCAATAAACATTTCCTTCGACAGCTAAAGTGATGATAACGTGTCCTTTAGTTGAACAGCTCCAATCTCATCTTCCGAGTTAAAATTACAACAAAGTTTTTAAAGGATCATTTGTCAAATCTGGCCATAACGGTAGCAGTGTTTTGCAGGCCATATTTCGCAACACTGGCTTCGTATCAAAAAGGAATAGATTCTGAGCATCGAGAACGACAACTTCGCTGAACTTTTATGGGACTATTTCCAGGGCCGCTGTCAACCCGGGTTCCTCAGCCCTTTGTCAGACCATTTATTTTTCATATATCAGCATGTTATTCAATGTTTCCTACAACAACTATATCTATTAGGTTATCGAGCATACTGAATAAAATGGTTTTGCTATGTCTAAGTTGACTATGTCATATCTTTTCATGGCGTTTCAAGGGTTTTACGGTGGACAAACCCGATTTACAAACCGGAATCGGTTCCCGTTTGTTCTGTTATGCATTGCGTGCAGCGCTTCAAGAATGGACTTATATCTATAGAGTTCCTCGGCACGCTGAATACTGTGGTTTAGTCATCTAGAGCCTAGCACGAATATTTAATGCCTTTTCGGAGGTATTCCATGGGTTTAGGGTTTAGGGGATAGAGTATATTACATACGCCAAAACGATGTGCGACAAAGCAACACGTAGGTGCTGGTCGTGGTTACTATCTGCGGTTTAGTATCGCAACTTGATGACCGCGTGCGCATGAAAACGCGATTTTTAATCCCGTTTTTTGTATATCCAAATAAGTATACGTAATATACATATAAACCGCGAACATAGCTGTCCGATATTGTATGTCATTTCATGAACGCGGACAAATGTGCGAAATGGAGAAGTGTGCGCTTACGCAAATTCCGTGGAGTACATCACAGAGCCCTTGTTCGCGATCACTAAACTACAAATACCGACGGCATAAATGTGAACCCGATTCAGATCGTGATTTTGACACAAGACCAACCATGCTCTATGGTGTATGCACCTAAACTGGACTCGCGTAGTATCGACACCTTTGTGTATTTTATGGTGACGTTCTGCTAGGACTGCTTGACAGTCTATAGTGTCATTCGCCAAATATTGCATTGTATATAAAAGTTATTAATAAGTAATTATTATTAAGTTATTAATCAAAATTAAGAATACCGCCATACGTAGGCGATTTCTGAAGGGGGATCAACTTGTCGGCGGCGCTGGATTAATTTTCGCACATTTTTGAACTCCAAAGTTTTTTAGATTTTTGCCAATTTTGCCTCAATTTTTGTTCATTTCTCCCGATTTTTGCCTATTTTTCCCAAGCCTTGGGAGCGCGGAGCAGAAGAGGTGGCTGGGGTGCGGAGGATCGGGGGATCAGGCTACTTGTCAGGATATGGATCGGCGATGGCCCGAAGGTGTCCGACTACAGGGGCATAATTCCCCTCGACCTCTATGAGCATGTATGTATCGCTTAGCTAATCAAAACTTAGAGTATCGCTCAATTCCGCCTTTCCCACATACATATTGTACAGCGTACATTGTGAAGCGATACACCTGTCGTGTTTGTCCTCCAACGTGCGTTTGAAGGTGCGTTGCTATTGGCTCACTTTGCGAGGTTTCCTAAGGCGCCGACCAAAAGCTTATAGATAGCAGCGTGGCTAGTGTACAAGGCTCGCTACCAAACGATACAGGTTCAATCCGTCGTTGCGGCAAAAGTTTCTTCAACATTGCGGGAAATGCAAATTAATTATTGCGCAAAGGGTTAAAGCCATTAGGCCTTGCAAATGATTTAAAGACTCAACGGTCCCAGCGAAGCATCTAGTTGAGCAGAAACTAAAAATAAACTTGCCGGAACGTGAAGCAGTCCATGTAAGTTGGATAGACGAACGTTACGAAATCTGCTGTATAATTGCATTTTTTTCTTTTATACTTGCAGTCGATAATGAATTCTTCGATAAACTTTGTGAATTTTAGCGCATGGGCGTAGCGTTCCAGCGATTTTCGTGAAACATTGTTATCTTCTCGTGTATAGCGATTAAGTTTCTTCAAATTGATTTTGAGTGCTGATTTCCAAAATCGTTTGACTTCATCGATAAAATGATCTGGGACTACAGTTTTTTGTCGGTTGGCTGTTGCTGTCGCAGAATCACGATTTCGATGACGTCTCAAGTGCAACGCTATCTCGGTTGTGTCATCGCTTGTTCGTTCCATACTCAATGGAAATTGGTTGCAAAGTGTGACGTCCGGGAATATAAACGGCGCTCCGTAAAGACTAACCTGGGTAGCGACTTCAAATTGTAGATAGCGATGTGTGGACGTTCCAAAATGGATCGCAAAGCCGACAAAACTTAACACTAGAACGACGACCCAGCCCCATTTGAGCCGGTTTGAGGTAAAATCTTCAATCCGCGAAAATCCGGGAATTGAACTTTGACAACAAAACGCGGAAATGCCTTCAAGAACATGATTGCTCTGAAAATATTTCTTGTTTGACGAAATGTTTAAGCTGATGTTAGCATGAAACTGTATAAGACAGGCCATCGTGACTGATATCCCTAGAATCTTATTTCTGTTCTAGTGCAAAAATGAATGGCCTTAACTAAACTGGTACTGTTGCATTCTCAACACTCTTGTAATATGGCAGCAAAGACATTACATAAAAAACATAGACGGGAATCTGACAAGCGATATAAAAGCTATATATTTTATTAATCCTTTGGATCTTAAACTCACACATTTCCCAGCGCGTACATTTCAAACCAATCAAGTTTGTCTTGTAGCGTGCGCCTGTGTTCGCTCGCTTATCAAAGGTTCCTTAAGGAACCGACCAACTACAGCTCCCAGGTGGCGTAGTGGCTAGCGTACGAGGCTCGCATCAGAACGACCCAAGATTATTCCGCCGCTTCGGCAGTAGGTTCTTTGAGCAATGTAAAAAAATACACATTAGTTTAAGAATGAGTGGGTACAGACCTATTGCTATTAAGAAACCGTGTTTTAATTAAGAGAGATTTATTTCTGCGAAGGCACTGCTAATATGGGTTTCTCTCACCATTCCGGATCGTATGTTGTACGCTCGAAGAAAGAACCGGTTTGAATGGTGAATAGGGCGGTGTTATGGCTTGGGTGGGATCAAATATGACTTAGAGGGCGTTTGATCATTAGGAGATAAGCCCTACCCCAACAATAATAACCATAGGATTAATATATATATAAAGGGCGCATAATCAAAAAGCGTAAGATGAAATAACATAATTATAAACTAATGTGCTTTACTAAATTGGTCAATATTCGCCTAGCGAACTTAAGTTTGTGGGTGCTCCACCAAAATTTTCTCACTAGGTACCAGATATTCCCATGGTTTCTTGAGGAGATATCAGCCAGAGATGGTGAGATAAGATATGAGAATGAGAAAAGGTGAAGATGTCGACATGAATATGAGCAATCGGTGACTACCGGAGACCTTGCAGCTGGTATACCCTTCAAATTACCCCTTTCTGCATGTGGTCTAGAAGTGGTGTAGTCGATACACGTTGAGCAACATGGATCGAAGTCCGAAGTGCAGCAGTATTGCCGGGTTCGCAGGGGGGAACCTTGGGCATGTCAGGAAAGGGTAAGCGGGGTATTATGTGCGGCGTCTTTAGCGTCGTCAGGGGTTAGGTCGTACCACCTGTCAGCAGCGGGGGTATCCGACGCCTCGGGAAGGGAGCACGTCGGAGCCTCGGAGGTAATCCTCTACACCCTATAATAATGAATGACTTTGACAATCTTGTATTAAATCATGCGACAAACTTTGTGTAACACAACAGTTCACTGTGTAAGCTGTACTGATTTGTGGACAGAGAGCTTTAAAAGAGTTAAAATAATTAATCTAAGTTAAATTAAACTAGTGCTACCAACCCAACGGTCTTAGCGAAGTATCTAGTTAATCCCAGCTAGCCAACTACTTGCCACTGAAATTTACTATAAAATAACTAATAAAAACAATTGGATAGATTTTGGGATGTGTTAGTGGCGGCATCAGAGACGTTTACAGATTTTTTGATATTCTATACATTAGGATGGGAAAAACACTCATTGGAAAAATTGTTTTAGTTTTCCCATACCCAGTCCCTTGCCGCAAAGAAATGACAATACTCCATTTTAACTTGAGCAAGTAAAATACCGGCACATTAATATAAAATTTTTACAGAGAAATCTGTTTTAATCCAAAACTGAACTGCTTTAGCAAATCGTCTTAAACCATAAATTTGACGAATGCTCTGAAATCTGGTTCTTAAATTTGAAACAAGAACAAATTTATACCTTTGTGAAATATAACATACATTAATCGGTAAAAGTAATCTGTGAGGCGTAAATAGAATCCAGGCTATGTCGATTTCAATATATTAAAGCCTAAGCCTTACTCTTAGCCGAAGTTGAGGTCCCGATATGAGACATACACTAAGCTTAAGTCTAAGTCGAGGGCCTGCCGCTCCTGAAGCCACGCTCTAAGCTGTTGTTTTTTAAAGCTATATGGTAACGTCCATCAGGATTACTTGGGCCCCATTCATAACTACAAGTATATGAAAGTTCCCTTACAAATTTTTCAGTTCCTAATATAGAGCACATACAGGAGTACATTTGCTGCAATGTTCTGCTTCTATAAAACATGGCGTTCGTACAAACAACTCACCGACAAAGGTGAAGATTCGGATTTGTTTACTCTGAGTTTAAAAAAACTTAATTAATTTACACTTTATAATAAATTTATAATAAAATTTTTTTCATGAAGATAGATATTAAAATGTTAATTAATCAAAATTACAGCAACTTTTCACATATGTTGTCTCTGGAACTATGTCAAAGTGTTTAAAACTGTGACATCACTATGGAAGCCCTACGAACTGCATTTAAAGCAGCCACTTTCAAACAAAACCCGTTCAACATCATTCAGCTCCTATTCTCGCAGTCTCTCATCTTCAGGCTAAATCAATCTATTTTGAATCAGTCTATTTGAGCGAAAATTTATCATCAGCCATGATTGACCGAATAGCATCGAACCAATCTTGTGGGTTTATAAAACAGTTGGCTCAACCCTCAACAGCTTTATTATCCAGTGGCGGATCCAATATTAAATGATGGAAGAGACATGCAAAGCGAGGCAACAAAACCTTCTCAGCTCAAAATTCTTCGTTCATTCGGCTGGAATCAAGTTATTTGGTCGGTGCTCATTGTGTTGTTGACACAAATCGTTGCTGCTCACGATAAATATGGTCCTAGCACATGGCTCACCTGAATATCGCTTTATCTGTCAGACTTTGTCTTGACGGCTTCATGTGACTTTAAAATAGTTGTTTCGACATCTATGCTATTTAAGCGTTTTATGATCCGGCCGTGGAATCCGATTCACGGATCCTCCTAGCTATGCCCTGTGCTCCGACCGGGGAATCTGACTCATGGATTCCCCTAGATCTGCTCCTGCACTCCGAACGGGGAATGCGACTCAGGGATCTTCCTAGATCTGCCCCTGTGCTCTTAACGGGGTATCCGATTCAGGGTTCTCCCTAAATCTGCTTCTATACTCCGACCGGGGAATCCGACTCAGGGATCTGTTTAGATTTGCCCCTGTACTCCGACCGGGGAATCCGACTCAGGGATCTGTTTAGATATGCCCCTGTACTCCGACCGGGGAATCCGACTCAGGAATCTCCCTAGATCTGCTTCTGTTCTCCGACCTGGGAATTCGATTCAGGGATCTCCCTAGATCTGCCCCTGTGCTCCGGCCGGGGAATCCGACTCAGGGATCTCTTTAGATTTGCCCTTGTAGTCCGACCGGGGAATCCGACTCAGGGATCTCCCTAGATCTGCTTCTGTACTGCGACCTGGGAATCTGAAATTGGGACCTACCTAGATCTGCCATTATGCTCCGACTGGGCAATCCGACACACAGATCTCCCTTAACCTGCACCTTTATATTTACCGTGTATATATACTGGCTTAAACTGGAGCTTATTTGTACGAAGCGTAGGTAAAAACGTGGACCTAAATTTCTTGTAAACTGGAAGGAACAGACAACTTAACGATATCCACATAGATTTCACAAATATTTGAGATAGTTTTTGACTCATCGTCTGTTGTATGGAAAATATGGGTATAATCCACATAAAAAACTTTCCACTGCTGACCAAAACAATCCCAATGGTGCATCTACACTCTAAATACTTTCCATGAAATTCTAAAAAATAGTTTCTTTGATGTTTTCAGCTTCGATATGCTTTTAAAATTCAAAGAATATTCCTTGAAATTCAAAGAATATTCCTTGAAATTCAAAGAATATTCCTTGAAATTCAAAGAATATTCCTTGAAATTCAAAGAATATTCCTTGAGATTCAAAGAATATTCCTTGGAGTTTCAAGGAATTATATTTTAAAGAATTAATTTTTGAAATTTTAAAGAATATTCTTTGATTTTTGCAACCCCCCCCCCGATATTCTTTTAAAATTCAAAGAACATTCCATGAAATTTCAAAGAATTGTATTTTAAAGAAATATTTTATTAGTAATAATTTTTGAAATATTAAAGAATAATCCTTTGAATGAATTTTAAAAGAATATTCTGGTGGTGCAAAAATCAAAGAAACTTCTTTTAAATTTCGTGAAAACATATTTTCAGTAGATTATAGTCACTTGCAGCAATATACTTACCTTTTCTTTCGTGCTTTGTTGAATTTTCATATTTCCGTGTAAGGTTGAGGAGTGAAACCCAACTATTTACAGCGTCAGCAAATGTTGTTGCGCGTGAATATTTTAAAAAAAGTGTTCGTCAGTCCACCGAATCTTTATCGCTTCGGCAAGTGTCTTTACCGCTCTTCCGGGCACACATTCAGCTTTTCAAGGCCGCCAGTTTTAAGTATCACTTGCTAGTCCAAGTGTTGACTGGGTTCATATATCGATCTCCGAATACGTTATCTTCTGGGTCAGCTTTTCACCCAAAACTTGTTTCTAATAAAATATGTCGTTCGGTTTGATGTTTAGAATTTTCTAGAAAACTAATGAAAAAACATGAAATTTATACAATGATTGTTGTACGACCAGAATGTTGCGGCGATTTGTGTACAAATTTCATTGTGTATATTATACCCCAGAAATATTTCTTTACAAATTTCATTGTGTAAATTATACCCCAGTATGTCTTGTCATTTCACTATATTTGCTATCCAGCTGGCAAACGTTGCACCCAAAGCCACATTCGGGGTCCCTAAAATTTGCCACTTTCATGGAAATTTTAGCAACCAATTAAGGTATTAGTTTTTGAAATACACAATTTTTATTTCAAATGTAGACCAAAACTAATTCTTTATATGAAGTCTATGCTCGAATTGCATAAATTACAACTTAATCTTTCAAACATCTAAGCAACGCATTTCCATATAATCGTAGGGTATTGTCGCAAGCGAAGTGGTGTGTGAGAGTATATACAATTTAGCAGCGTACTGCAACGCAATTCTATTACCAAGTTAATTCGAGATACAACGCACGAATCGCGATTTTCTATTTTATTTGATACTGTGGCCAGTTACGATATAGGGACAAAATGAGACCGTCCGAGACCATCATTTTGGGAAGTAGGTCCCAGTTTGGTGACAGCTTTTATTTATGTGTTCGCTAATCGCGTTTCTTGATCACATATTTCATTCATTCCTAGGCCACCGCCAACACAACTGAGCGATCCAACGTTTCATTCGCTGAGAGAGCGGTAATGGACAAATACCCTAAATGGGAAAATGTCTGCGATCGTACAACCCAGTACCCCCGTTAGCATTCGATCCAATGCCGACTGTAGAATTGTGAGCACGAATTTTTAAGCAATTGATTGTTCAGTTCGTGATTTTGACAAAAGAACAACCATGATATGCATTCAAATTAGACTGCGATGTTTTACAGGCGCAATATTTTTAAAAGCATTACAATTCCAAATTTCGGGGTCGTTATAATAACATGAAGCACCTAGATGGGCGAATTTCCAACTACTGTAAAACACGTAAATCATGGAAAAAGGAGAAACGAAGAAAAATAAAAAAGTAAAATCGGAAGCAGAATCTTCATAACTAGCGACGTGATAACTGCCATTATACTAGCCGCCACAAGATTATAATGCAGAAACGAGCAGAAATTGGTTTCGACTGTCGCAAACTTCAGCTTGAACATAGGCAAAGTAGTAAAAGATACAACTAGGTCACTATATTATTGCGGCAAAATAGCATAATCGGTTATGTTTCTTTTCTATAAAGGCTGTGGGTTTGATACAAAAATTGTGTATTTATCTTAAATTTAAAGGCCCAAGGGTATTTGGGAATAATCTGAGTAAGCGTTGTAAATATTGAATTTTTATAAAGTTTGTGCGGAAACAATGTTATGAGAAAAAATCATAAGAACAAAACGCAGATAAAAACCATTCTCTAAATTTTGATATCGCTAATTTTGTCATTGTGATGCGGTTTTTGCGGTGCATCAGTAGTTGACGAACATTGGTTTATTTGTTCTGTTTGAAACTGTATATTTTGGTTAACCGATTTGATTTTAAGTTTATAGTATCCATCTATACTAAAGCGTTCACTTCACTAAGTAGCATCGTCAAACACTGAACGAGACTGCAATGCCGTCGTTTTAATAGAAAATGGGATATAAATGTACTTTACAAAACAGAGCAACACAACTTCAAATCAACTCAGTGGTTTTATTCGCCGCTCGCCGTGATGCGGTGCCCACGTTCGATTTATGGCACCGGTTTGAGGTTTGCCAAACATGTGTAGCATCTCAAAACTGGTTCGTTGATGCTGCAGTCGGAAATATAAAACATGAAATATTTAATCTAATTCCAAACTTGTAGAACCAGTTCTTTGTAAACTAATTTGCATGTCGGCTTTATAAGCAAGACCGTTTTGGATCTTGAGTCTCAGTCGTATTTTCTGGTTCCGATGTCAGTCAATCACTCCGTGCTATTATCATGTTTGTTATACCTAATCCTGTCTTTTGTTTTTAATAAATCCTTTGTTGTTGTCGTGTTCGTATGCCAAAGGTAGTAAGACCCACAGGCCTTATACATGAAACGATACCCTAATCAATTTTCTGGGCCTAGGAAGGAATGAAATTTTTATTTGAGATAATTACCACGACTGAATGTTTTCGATTAAAAGTTGTTTCTGTACATTCATGCAGAGTTCCACTCTTCGTTTAGGCTGGATTGAAACATTTTTGTTGTAAAATCAGCATCACTAAATATTATATAATAGTCATATTGTCAAAATTTTTAACAATAATTATCTAAATATACTCAAGTTGTGGCTAAAATTTACGAAAACAGTACATAAGTATTGGGACCGTAAATGTAGACATAGTTACAAAAGTCTCACTTATTAAAAAACAACAAAATTGCTGTTAAAGTTAAAATTTTAAATTGAAAAGACACGAAATAATTGCAATGTTGCTGCTTTTTGCAAATAAATTGTATATACTCTCACACACCACTTCGCTTGCGACAATACCCTACGATTATATGGAAATGCGTTGCTTAGATGTTTGAAAGATTAAGTTGTAATTTATGCAATTCGAGCATAGACTTCATATAAAGAATTAGTTTTGGTCTACATTTGAAATAAAAATTGTGTATTTCAAAAACTAATACCTTAATTGGTTGCTAAAATTTCCATGAAAGTGGCAAATTTTAGCAACCAATTAAGGTATTAGTTTTTGAAATACACAATTTTTATTTCAAATCTAACCAAAACTAATTCTTTATATGAAGTCTATGCTCAAAAATCATAAATTACAACTTAATATTTCAAACATCTAAGCAACGCATTTCCATATAATCGTAGGGTATTGTCGCAAGCGAAGTAGTATATAATTATCAATTTATTTGCAAAAAGCAGCAACATTGCAATTATTTCGTATTCTTTTCAATTTAAAAATTTTAGCTTTAACAGCAATTTTGTTGTTTTTTAATAAGTGAGACTTTTGTAAGTTATGCTCTGACATTTAGGGTCCCAATACTTATGTACTGTTTCTAAATTTTAGCTACTCTGAGTATATTTAGATAATTATTGTTAAAAATTTTGACAATATGACTATTAGATATAATATTTAGTGATGCTTGATTTTACAACAAGAATGTTTCAATCGAGCCTAAACGGAAGAATAGAACTATGCAGTGAATGTAGAGAAACAACTTCTCATCTAAAACATTCAGTCGTGGGAATTATCTCAAATAAAAATTTTATTCCTTCTCCTAGGCCCAGAAAATTGATTAGGTTATCGTTTCATCGTATAAGGTCTGTCGGTCTTTACTGACCTTTGGCATACGAACACGACAACAACAAAGGATTTATTAAAAACAAAAGACGGGATTTAGGTAGAACAAACATGATAATAGCACGGAGAGTGATTGACGTCAAGCATCGGAAACCAGAAAAGTACAACTGAGAATCAAAAACCAAAACGGTGGTTGCTATAAAGCCGACATGCAAATTAGTTTACAAAGAACTGGTTCTACAATTTTGGAATTAGATTAAATGATTTCATGTTTTATATTTCCCAATCCCGGCAAAATCAACGAACCAGTTTTGAGATGCATGTTGGCAAACCTAAACCGGTGCCATAAAAGTTGAACGTGGGCGCCGCGTCGCGGCGAGCACGAGAATAAAAAACCACTGAGTTGATTTGAAGTTGTGTTGCTCTGTTTTGTAAAGTACATTTATATCCCATTTTGAACAGGCATTGCACTCAGTGTTTAACGATGCTACTTAGTGAAGTGAACGCTTTTTTATAGATTTTGGAATATATAAACTTAAAATAGAATGGTTTGACCCAAAAATGTAGTTTTGCCGAACAGAACAGGACCCAAATATTTCGTCAATTACTGATAGCCCGCCAAAACCGCATCGCCAAATCGACAAAATTTAGCGAATTATAAAAAATTTCAAGAATGGTTTTTTGTTCTTTTTTATGATTTTTTCTCATAACATATTTTTTTTCGCACAAACTTTATAAAAATTCAATATTCAACGCCTTTCCTATAAATTGCAATACCCTTGGGCCTTTAAATTTAAGATAAATACACAATTTTTGTATTCAAACCCACAGCCTTTATAAAAAAAAAAAGAAACGTAACCGATTATGCTATTTCGCAATAATACATGACCTAGTTGTATCTTTTCTCTACTTTGCCTATGTTCAAGCTGGAAGTTTTGCGACAGTCAAAAACAATTTCTGCTCGTTTCTGCATTATAATCTTGCCTGGCGGCTACAGTATAAATCGCAAGCTCCTCCACATTCGGTCATTTATAGAGATTCTGCTTTCAATTTTACTTTTTATTTTTCTTCGTTTCTCCTTTTTCCATGATTTACGTGTTTTACAGTAGTTTGAAAACATAAGATGTTTCATGTTATTATAACGACCCCGAAATTTGGAAATTGTAATGCTTTTGAGATATTTTGCGCCTGTAAAACATCGCAGTCTCATAATTTGAATGCATCCATCATGGTTGTTCTTTTGTCGAAATCACGAACTGAACAATCCTTAAAAATTCGTGCTCCACAATTCTACAGTCGTTGAATAGGGATTCTGGGTTGTACGAATCGCAGACATTTTCCATTTATTATTTGTCCATTACGCTCTCAGCCAATGGACATTTGTCAATGGCTTAAGTGTGGCAGTAGGCCTGCAAAGTGAATGAATATGTGATCAAAACGCGATTTGGCGCGGGAAAACTGAAATCTCACCAAACTGGGACCCTACTTCCGAAATGAATCGTCTCGAACGGTCTCATTTTGTCCCTATATGCATTAATTGGCCACATTGTCGAATAAAATAGAAAATCGCCGAGATTCGTGCGTTGTGTCGAATTGATTTGGTAATAAAATTGCGTTGTAGTCTTAATGCTAAATTGTATCTGCTCTCACACACCACTTCCGCTTGCGACAATACCTGGAAATACATCTTGATGTTTGAAATTAGTTGTAATTTATGCAATTCGAGCATAGACTTCATATAAAGAATTAGTTTTGGTCTACAATTTGAAATAAAAAAGATATGCTATTAGAAACTAATACCTTTAATAATTATAAATTTCCCGTGGAAGTGGCAGATTTTTAGGGACCCCGAATGTGGCTTCAGATTCAACGTTTGCCATGGATATAGTAAAGTGACAGGGAGCGTATTCTGTATAATTTACACAATGAAAATTTGTACAAAGAAATATTTCTGGGTATGATTTACACAATGAAATTTGTAAAGAGAAATACG
>JASANE010021863.1:0-14302 GCA_030248225.1 Trileptium ribeirensis
GGGAACGACCGAATATTCAACCACCCGGTATTCGGCCGACCTAATAGTAGGTATTCAGTATTAGGCCAAATCGTCCCGGAATAAACAGCCAAATACACAATGAGGTGACTCAGGCCGCTATTCGTTGAAAAGATGAGGAATCAATATTTGTCCACTAGGTATCCTAATTTTACGGCCAGCAGTCCTGATAATGATGTTGCAAACCGTTAAATACGTACAAAGTGTTGCAACTTTGGTAAGACAAGATGCGTTTGAGACTCATCAATTCAGTTCGCAGCCGGATCGAATGTTCTGATCACCACAGTTATGTTGTTCATCAGCCGTGCACTCTTACTCGCTGACATGATAGTTGCGAAATTAATACTTTTGGGTTCTAAATGCAGCAGGATTTTTTGCGTTTTCTTTGACACATCGTGAATGTGAAGTGAGACATCATGCTATGCCGTTCTACATACCTACATAAGCCTAACCCTAAGTCTACCGCCCCCGAACACCACGCACTGAGCCGTTCCATTTTTAACGATATGACTTCACGCACCAATTATCGTCGTTGTCCGGATGATGAAGTTATAAAAATATAGATAAAAAACAAAATTATAACTTCAACCTAACAAGCGAGAGCACAAAGCAAAAAAAACATCAAACAAAAAATAACGCTGACACAGCAACACAAAACAAAACGACCTGTTGCATGGGTTATAGTGTTGAAAGAATAGAATATCATTACAAGGTGCGAACAACACGGAAAAGATCGTCCATAATGGATAATTCAACTTTTCATTATCCAATCTACAAGCAACTTTATTTTTCCGTTCAGTTACGTATCCCCCGCTCGGCAAAACCCATTTTTTTTACTCCTATATGGGGGTATATTACCCCTATGCCCTCATTAGACATTCCATTCTACCTAAAAATCAATGTTTTTTTATTTTTCATCAAATTCTGCCAATTCATTGATCTTTTTCCATTTGGGTACAATTTTTCCCAACTATCAGACTCTATTTTATCTTCTCCCTGCGTTGGAAACCCCTAATTCCATTTTAATTGAGTTTCAGAATGCCTGTAAATTTTCGCTATTTTCTTCTTAAATCAAATACACCAATATTTGACTTTTTCCAACTCTATGCAACTTTTTAAACCCTTAAAACTACCAATGGGGGTACTCTCATTCACTCCCCTCCAGAAATATACTCAACTTCTAAGGGACACCCCTATATGACCCTATTTCTAGCTAAAAACTCTCCAAAATTCCCTTGAAATTTGAAACATAATATTATTGAAATAAATATGTTATTATTAAATAAATTCACTTAGCTACTATTTTTCTTACGTACGCGTGACCTAGCTACAGCATTGGCATTATTATTGTGATTGGATAGTCGACGCGTTGTGAGGAGAGAGTTGTAGTTGTTCATTATACCGATATACTGTTGTCGCTGTTGTTATTCAGTATTATTATTGCTGTAGTTCTATATATTAAGTTAGTGTATTTTTCTTGTGGTTTTCTTTTTTCTTCGACGTTTTTTTTATTTTCTATTTCGATCATGAGTTCGTGCAATATTTTTAGTATCAGTCCGCCATCGGTTAACGGTTATTAGGTTATTCCTTTTACGGTGCGTATGCGAACCCCGTTGCTGGTGTTCTTTTAGGTTTAGTGCGGATACACTAGTCTCGTACTGTCGTATATAGTCCTATACGACCCTCTCGTCCCCATACTCACTCGTCATACGTTCGTACACATGCGCGTAGGCACATACATACTTACACACGCATATAAATACACCTAGGCTCATTGTCAGTGACTTGGCAGGAGGTTACCTGCATTTCTGGAACCTGCCGAGGAGGCGGGTGCGCTAGGCATAGTAAGCCCTAGCCGGGTTATAAGGCAGACCAGAAAAAGAGCAGCCCATTCCTTAAACGGGAACCTCTGGGTGGGATTGGTCTTTCTACCTTTCCGGCACCTTTTCACCACCCGTTGGATCCCAGGCTGCCACACCTTGGGCTGCTCTATCGTCAAAGGCTGTGACATTGCAAACCTTTCTTAGGGTGGGACATAGTTGTCTATTTAAGCATTTTTAGTATAAATTCGTTACCCACGGCATGTTCTCCGGACTCGCCAGGGTATAGTCAATATCAGCACGGATATGCAGTCCTGCAAACCAAAATTCAATTTAGACTTAACTTAAATTTTGGAAAGTTTACGCCTAAAAGGGTGCCGAATGCACCAATACCATCCTTACCTAAATTCCCCATTTTCAGCCCATGGCAATTTACTTTTTAATAAAACCAATGGCCTCAGTCTGCTTCGATTGCAGGACATTATCAGCAATCAACTAGAATTGGTCGAACTATAATTTATTTGAGTGTATACGTGTTCACACGGCCTAGTTAGCTTAATCTACAATCAAGCACCAGATGTTGACCTAAACTTGATATCCCTGCCCGGGACAATGACATGTCTACCACTGGAAACTCGCGCAACTTTCATCCAGTGATAAAGGGTATCTCCGACCGCTGGTAGACCGGTGCATCCCTTGGTGGCTCCTACCCCTAATCCTTGATTTCACTTCTTCTTGGGCAATTCTCGAACTCGCTCTGTATCTTCACCTCTCCCCTTGGCCACCATTGGAGATGTCGGTTGCGTTTTAGTAAGAAACGTGCCGCGGAGAAGGCCGATAAACTCACATATAGGCGTTTCCTAAAGCTATATTCACCGATTGAAGGGCCGAGTATAAGCGTCTTCTTATCACTATAAATACAAATAAAACAACACGTCGTCGATGCCCGTAATTCTTTACAGGTATGTAAATCTTGACGCTAGATCAGAAATCATAAGATAAACTAATAAATCCGATGCTGCGAATCTCTTCCGTAAATATGCTCATAAGCCGTAATTCCAACACCGACTATTGTAGTATATAAAACATTAACAGCATAAAAGACTAGCCAGGTAGAACCCCCTGGTAGCCTACTAGACCCCCGACAAGTCAAACCGCAAAATATAACCAAAGCTACCAGAACGATGTAGCTAAGTAATTGATTATAGAATAAAAACAACGAACAGCAACCATTAATAACGCATATTCTTCATGCGTGTATAATGAGCCGGAAGTAAGATCAACCCTATGCGTAATTCTTTTACGATGTAAAAACTAAAAACACTGGCGCGAGCCTGCCGAACACGAGCTCTTCACAATTTGAATTGAAAATTGAAGCGAAAAAGAAGCTAACTTCTTGTTAGCTAAAAAGAAAAACACAAAATAAGAACGAAAACAACAAAACAAAAATTTAAGAAACTTAGTATAAGCGCTGGGGTAAGGGTGATGTCATAACTAAAATGGTGAAAATCCCGGGTTTTGGGAAATCTTTTGTGTTTTGAGACGGGTTTGGGCCTGGATTCCCCTGTAGCCTAGTACATCCCCGACAAATAATTCTTTCACCAATAGTGACTTTTTCTGGCTGCAATAATCGTATGCCTTGCTACGTAATTCACAGTATATTGATATATTTTTTACTCTCTATATATATTGCAAAATTAAGCTGAAACCTAAGGTGAAGTGTTTTCAGTTAACATTTTGCTTCAATTAGTATTATGTTTTAGTAATATTATTCTTTTTCAGGATTATTATTATAAATCTTTCCAATCACCTTTTCCCCTTTTAAAATTTCCATAAAAAACTTTTCTCTACTTTTTGCTATTTTCTTCAAAACTATTCATCCTCCAACCCTATGAAAATTATGTTTCCAATAATCCCTTTCCGGACACCCATAAAATTACAATCTCCGCCAAATTACTAATTTAACCAAATCACGCTAATTCTTTCAATTTTAACCCTATTTAAATAAATCGCTATTTTTTCTTTTTCCCACAAATTTCTTCAAAATTCAAAGCTTTTTCGGCCCTAGAAACCCTGAAGGGTGGTACGTTATCAATATAGAAGGAAAGACAGATTAGAGCGGGGTTCGGGGGCAACAGCCCTCGACTTAGGCATAGTGTGGCTCATATCAGGCCCTTAGCTTCAGCTGAGACTGAGGCTTAGGCTTAGTCATACATGGCCGTAGGGGGTACGGGGGGTAACCCCCTGAGGTCCGGACCCCCCGAGGCCGAAAAGCCAGGGGGGTTCCCCCCTGGGTTGGGGTGCGCACCACTGTTTGTAAACAGAAACTGCCAGCTGCTGGTAAACAAAAACTTTACATTTTACACGAGTCTCAGAATCATAAATTCCCAGAATGTACACTTGTCACAATCGGAAACCCCGAAGGACCACAAAAACCCCCCGCCTCCACAAGTTTTGAGGCCGGACCCTAGTGCAGAAATTGAACTCATAGGCGAACAATATGGCTGCTAGGACCAAAAAGACAGGTCCTCAAGACCAACCCTCCAGGAAAATTTGGCCGGCCAGGGGGGTTACCCTCCCTGGGATGGCCACGAGCCCCCCCCCCCCCCGTGGGGGGCCTCTACCCCCTGGGATGACCGATCGCCGCCATGTATTGGCTTAGTATATCGAGAATAGCATAGCCTGCATTTTATTCCCGCCTTTCGGGGTTACTTGGGTCGCTTTTTAATGACCTCCCAAGCCTTCCTCCCCCATACCCTTCCCATTTCGTTTTATAATTTAATATCTTATTAATTTTACTTAATTTTATGTCATATTAACTTGTTAGTCCTTTAGTTCTTAGTAGTTTACCTAAATTTTTAGTTTATTTCTTCTTTATATCTACCAGGTTTTGTTGATTTGCTTAGCTTTGCCTAATAAATACTTAAATTTTCAGTAGATATTATTCTTGTTATATAAATTTTCTTTATTTTAGATGTAATAATTACTCTTTATTTATTAATATCTGCTTTATTTTCTTTAAATTTTGTTTTATTGTATTGATCCTTAGTTCTACACCATGTCCTAGTTCTTTTTGATTTTTGTTTTTCTTTTTTTTTTGGTTCTTTGGTTTTGTTCGTTTTCTTTTAACATGTTATTCTTAGCAATATGCTTAATAATTATTAGTTTTAATTTTATATTCTTTTTTGTTTAGTAATAGTAATACATAATTATAAATCTAATTTTACAAATTTATGTGTGATTTTTAACTATCAATCATATTTAATAAAGAAATAATTTCCAGCTCTCTCCGCATATGGTAGCGAAAGGGTCGTCTGTTACTATCCTCGTTTTTATTGGTCTCCAGGCAGCTTATTTGTAGTCTACATGGAGTATAGTTGCGTCTTCAACATGTTATAGTGTAGTACACGTTAGACGGTTTTACTATGTAGTAACTAACTACATAGCTAGGGTATATCTTTTCAATCGTGGTTTCTCAAACCCTCGGTGTTCCGCACCTTCGCTTTTTGACAGAATCGCGCAAATTAGTGCTTTTCGAACGACATTGGTCGCAAAACTAATAAAATCTAGTATGAGATAAATTTTAACTGATTTTACTTGTTCTGATGTAGTTTTCATACATATCACGACAGAATGGACTAAGTAACTTGAAAAGCTGTGGAAATAACGACAACTCTGGGAAAACATCTATTTAGGTGCAATGTCGTGGGATTCTAAGGCATCATTCACAGAGAAATACGTGCACGAATTACACAGCGTAAGCTATTGCAGCGACCATGTTTTATGAAAACAATATTGCCATGAGATTACGTTGCAAAACATAGTGACATCAATAGCACAAGCTAAACATTGCTGCTAGAATAAAATTGTTTTGTATTGCACTATCAGTAGCTTAAATTATAAATATCGCTGCCGCAACAATATTGACTTTTATTGCATTACTGCAAAACCGTCGAGTGACTGATGCGTCAAACGACAACTGGTCGTTATTATTGCAATAATACATTTCTTGCAAACATTCCTGCGACAATAGATTGTTCCAAAGCATGGAAGCGACAAATATATTATTGTGTATTTTGGGTCTATTAAAACACGTTTTGACTCAACTCTGCAGCGTAATTAATGAAAAAGCAGTACATTACCTGCAGCTACATAGAGGTTGAATCGCTCTACAAAATGAATTTAATATCGTTCATATATTTCGAGGGATTTAAGAGATATTGCCATTTTCATGTATTTTGGGTGTGTTGGGGTGTTTTAGAAATCATTTTGTCCTGGTGTTGCATACAAGAGCTCCATTGTGCAAAGATTTTATACACACTTTTATATAGCCTCGATTGCTCTATAAAGTGAACGTAATTTGGCCGTTTCACTCACAACTCAGTAAAAACGAACGGACAAAAAGTACGAATGGCATGGAAACACTTTTTTACGAATCTTGACGTCCCATGGTGTCGTTGACAAGCATTTTTTGCGAATAGAACTGTTACACTTCACTCATGTCGTGCACTACACTTAAGTAGTTTATCTAGTCGTTCAAATCTGGACTCCTCTGAAAAAAACAACTGTTACACAAATTCAGTTTATACAACTTCCTTGTATACGCCTGCAATATTTCAATTCAGTCACACAAAAGTCGGTTACGCTTCCTTCCAGTTTTATACTTGCGTATTTGCTATAATTTCTTGATTACATGCCACTGTGAAGATTACAGAATATGTCTGCCTCGTAAATATAAGCAACCCGAACATATGGACCAAAAATTTGGACAAACCATTGCCAAGTTATAAAGTTAGGTAAATTTCCACGGAAAACACTGTTTTAGGTGCTATTTTCCGCGAGTGGTCACGGTATTTTCCAATTTGACTCTATGACAATTTAGTGTTTTGTGTACGATATGCGTGTGGCCCGAACTTGGCAGACGGGGAGCGCAGGATTTGGTAGGTGGTTTACAGCTAGCCAAACCTGGGGCACATAAACATGCGCTTCGCTTTTCAGTCATGTTTCGTAGGAGGCCACGCGGTGGCATGAGGTTAGGAGGTGGGGCGACCACACAGTGCCCGCCTTGGGTATGCTTTTAATGCAACAGCAGGTAGAATGCTTGGTATTCCGTATGATTTAACTTCCTTATTTAGTCAATCTTAAATGAAGTAACGACACCCCAATGTTGTTTTTAACATAGGCCGTTCAAGACCTCTTATGTCTAATAAAAAGCTAATTTACTATCAACTCTCTATACGTTTTCCTATTACTAACCGACAAGAAATTTTACAAATTATCGTTTTAGCCTAAAATTTGAGACTAGGTTTCTCGTGTAAATTTGCAAATTTTTGCTACACCTAAAAACATTGGGTTGCATTTGCATAGTATTTAGATTAGATAGCGATTACCTGAGCAACACTACCCTAAGCGACCGGTGTATCAGTTCTCAAATGGTGGGTTTCCCGTAATGAGTTCACAGGCTATAGTTTCGCTTAATTTATCTTTGCATGGGCGTTAAATGATAAAGTACAGGGGCTGGGGGATTCTCTAACGTAATTAGGCAGCCAGCCTAATTTCGAAAATATGCGATCATTAAACATTGATCTTTGTTTTTGATTCTGCTAAATTTAGTAATGCAATTAATAATTTTGCACGCAACCGTGTTAAAATTCAACTACTGTATACAAAAACCATTAACGAGGATTAACCCTAGAACCCCCTAATATATTTATTCGGAAATCACTAATACACTTCTTCTAGAAAGTGTGAGCACAACCCAATAAATAGCTGGATTAACATTCCTCATCCCAAATTTATAACTGCCTCAAATTCTTTAAGGGTGTTGCGTGTGAGTGAAACTGCGAAACGATGAAAAACAGAATAGCGAGTAGAACAAAAAACGTTCCCGGGCTATTTTAATATATTCTGATATATTTTGTTTTATACTGCTAATATAAATGTCGAAGGCGCCAATAACACCTGGATCATGAAATCAATGGAGACTGAACTCAATGGTATGCTGAACAGAAGACTCAACAAGGAAGAGTTTTATTTTACGAAAGTTACGTATGTATATATACGATCCCCAACTAAATCCTTTACGGAGGTTACGTTCAGGACAGTCACGAACCTAGATTGTCATTTAAATGTGAAACTATCACCCACCTGATTGAAAACAAAGCAATGGTGGTAACTCTTGATCATGCTCTGTGACGAGCAGTCATCGAAGTCATTCACACTATGAAGCGGCATAAAAGACCGAGTATGTGTATAACTATCGGATTTCAGTGAAGTTATAATATTCATCGCCAAGGTTAAAAGTCCAATGGCTCCAACGCTCCAAGGTTCCTAGCTCCAGTCCTAATTTTGATTATTGCTCTTTTAACCATAGCCACCTGGCGTGAACGTAGGTTTTTCATATACGAATTTAGTAGCACCATGTTGTGGAATTATTACGCAATAAACCGTTAAATTCGGCGTATTCCTTCGTGACTAATCCTTCTATAATACATACAATGTTTCTAGAACAAGGGACATTTGTTGCAATTAGATTGACATTAATAGAATTGTTATATTTATATTGCGACAACAGAAATATTGCGTTCTTCGAGTCAAAGTGAAATTTTACATCAGCCGTAGAGACGCTACACGCAGTTTAACATATTTAGACCAGACTAATCTTATTGACAATTTATAAATTAATATCGTTCCTTTGCTTAGCCAAATAAATAACTTCCTTCGAATTTTATATATACTGATGTTAAATATTACGAAAATATAAATGGTGGCTCGGTGTAATTATTGGTACATTTTGAGCAGTGTTTACTAGCATAAAGTATTATTTCGAGTAAATCCCTGCAGCACTAATTGAGACTAGTCACAAAAACGAAAATTGAAAATGAAATTTTTATAAAAGATGGATTAAGCACTATCATCGCAAAATAGGTAAATGGAAGCCGAAAAGTTTTATATTCATCTGCCAACTACGTAGTTATCCTGCGCTCTGGTACCAGATCAGCGAATGACCGCGAAACAAGCCAAAGAATTTAAGTGACAAATTGAAATATAGACTTTTCAAAAAAATTGGATTACTAGTAAGCAAGGTGCACGTCAGGCTAGAGAGTTGAAATTTCTTTACTGACAAATAAATTTGAGCGAGTGTCTAGGTGTGATGAAACGGAACTTTCAATAGGCCCGGTTATATAGAACAAACTGCACTTATAGCCAGAGAGCGTAGCAAACTGAATTTATAGCCAGGGAGTTTAAATATCTTTAGTAATATGTAAAGCTTCAGCCAATGCATATGAATAATGAAACGAGCCTTTGGATAAGTCAAGCTACGCGTAGCACACTTCACTTATAGTCAGAGTTTAAATATCTTCAGTAATGTATAAATATCAACGAGTGCATACGTACGATGAAACGGAACAGCTCTTTCATCTCAAGCATTCTATAATATGTTTTATCTAATTTTATCTGTAATATGTTGTATCTAATGTAATATAAATTTTATTCGTAATCGTGGAAAGTGAAAAACGGTTATATCGTTTTGTAGTCATGGTCGTTCAACGATGTTGTTCGTACGATATTGAAATCAGTTTATAGCGATTTACCGGAGTTGTTCGTACGGCTTGCCGGCCGGGTGGCCGGGGTTTTCGTAAATCTGGCATTGTTTTGTGATCGCGCGGAGCATTCGGCCCACACGTCGTGTCAGGTTCAGACATGTGTGTTGCGCGATATCGTCGAACATCGTACGAAACCATTTGCGCCGCCTCCCGATTGAGGTATTTCTCAAACTCGTACAGGCGATCCCAATAATGTTGAGGGTGTCCTTCACGGTCGAAAAAGTGATGCAAAATCCGGTTTTCTCGTACCCTGCAACGTCCCTTGTGCAATCGACCCCACGAAGAACGTTTGACCTGAATCATTGCGGGCTGATCGGAATGTAAAGCTCGTTCGCAATGCCTAATGGCCGTGTTTTAATTTCAGCAACGAAGTATTTCGTATCTTCTGTGTGAGATGCCGTACTAAAACATCCCATAAATACGGCGCATAATTAATTTGGTGTGCAGCTTCCGGTTGAAAAATAGCACTTCGAAAATATTTCTGAGCCTAAATCATCAAATAAGACACGTGGTATGCCGGGGTCATGTTGGGAATGGTTATGCAATTAGTAAGCCCGGATAATAAAGCTTGGAATGCGTGTTCAATTCAATAGGCGCAGAAAATGCGTTGGCATTTATATTTGCGGCGTGGGATTCAGCTGTTAATGTAGACATCGTAGAACACCAGACGTAGATCGAAGGTTGTTAAAACTGATCGCAACGTTCGAATTGCTTTAAATCAAATTGCGTAGTCGGATCTTCGTTATCTCCCGAATGTTGGTTTTAATTTCCGGATCTTGAATGCCTTGTGACCGAAGCTCAGTGAATTCTTGATAATATTGCGAAACTTTTGGCAGACGGACCCATGGTATGTTGCATCTGTGATAGAGTTGGCGATTTTGGTAAATCAATATTATTTTGGTAAAATAATTTTTGAGTTTGTTATTATAACAAAATTTAAAAATTTATAGCGACGAAAAATACCAAAAATTCCAAATAAACCTGAAATGAATATATTATATAACACGAAACATCGACCCTACAAAACCTGAAAATAATGTATGTATGGCTCTACAGTGGTCGAACATAATTTCGCACTAAACAGCATAGTACCTGAAAATAATGCATGTATAGCTCTACAGTGGTCGAACATAATTTCGCACTAAACAGCATAGTACCTGAAAATAATGTATGTATAGCTCTACAGTGTTCGAACATAATTTCGCACTAAACAGCAGAGTTCCTGAAAATAGTGTATGTATAGCTCTACAGTGGTCGAACATAATTTCGCACTAGACAGCATAGTACCTGAAAATAATGCATGTATAGTTCTACAGTGGTCGAACATAATTTCGCACTAAAGAGCATAGTACCTGAAAATAATGAATGTATAGCTCTACAGTGGTCGAACATAATTTCGCACTAAACAACATAGTACCTGAAAATAATGCATGTATAGCTCTACAGTGGTCGAACATAATTTCGCACTAGACAGCACAGTACCTGAAAATAATGTATGTATAGATCTACAGTGTTCGAACATAATTTCGCACTAAACAGCATAGTACCTGAAAATAATGCATGTATAGTTCTACAGTGGTCGAACATAATTTCGCACTAAAGAGCATAGTAGCTGAAAATAATGTACATGTATAGCTCTACAGTGGTCGAACATAATTTCGCACTAAACAGCATAGTACCTGAAAATAATGCATGTATAGTTCTACAGTGGTCGAACATAATTTCGCACTAAACAGCAGAGTACCTGAAAATAATGTATGTATAGCTCTACAGTGGCCGAGCATAATTTCGCACTAGACAGCATAGTACCTGAAAATAATGCATGTATAGTTCTACAGTGGTCGAACATAATTTCGCACTAAAGAGCATAGTACCTGAAAATAATGCATGTATAGCTCGACAGTGGTCGAACATAATTTCGCACTAAACAACATAGTACCTGAAAATAATGCATGTATAGCTGTACATTGGTCGAACATAATTTCGCACTAAACAGCATAGTACCTGAAAATAATGCATGTATAGCTGTACAGTGGTCGAACATAATTTCGCACTAAACAGCATAGTACCTGAAAATAATGCATGTTTAGCTCTACAGTGGTCGAACATAATTTCCCACTAAACAGGAGAGTACCTGAAAATGTATATATTTCGACGCATGTGGTACCGTATCATTGGCTACTGGATAATACGATCAATAAGATGAACGAATTGTAACGTGGGATGAATAGATAACGCGGCATGATCTGGAACGTAGGTTTGCACGCCAACATGTGTTTACATACAGTTTCAAAAAATCAAATATGTGTATTGTTTTGTTTAAAAAATGAAAAACAGTAACAGGTATGTACGTAAGCGCAGTGTTTGTTACACAAGTTTGGGTGTCCTGGTAAAACAGCAGTTGTTTTACCCTCAGTAATTGCTAAAATGGAAAATATTATTTAAATGTTTATTATTATTGAAAATAAAATTTCAATTAAAAGTAAAATACTTCAAGTCATGTCGAGTCGGGTTTGACACGTTGGACAATACCAAATCGGCTCTTCTGGTTCTTCGATGAACCCACAGCAGTTTTGATGTGACCACTGCATGCAGTTGTGACATTACATCCAAGGCCAATCGGCGCCTTCTTCAACATCTGCGTTATAGTTACCTATACATCTATCGGACAATACCAATCTATCGGTTGACTTCTAGAGTTCCAAACTTTTAATTTTTCTTCAAATTCATGTAGTCTTGTATATTGCCGCCAAAATGTTTAAACAACGATTGATTATAAGTAAATGGCAGTGTCTCATTATCACCTAAGCGAATGACAGTAATATTCGCGGATTCTGTACGAATGAATCGCTATAAACGACAAAATCGTGGGTGAAATTTATGTGCAACACGTTTAGCGTCGATGTTTTCCCAGTGTTTCATTATTACAATGTCAGCTGATAAAATGTGCGGATTGTTGCACAATACGATCGGAATATTGTTTATAAGAATGTTGCATTAACTATCCGGTGAGCAACAATTTTCCCAGGCAGATATTAGAAAATCTAAAATTCTTAGCTTATGTGCACCAACGCTTGTTCTATTTTGAGGTGCATTGCAGCGCATATCACTAGGTAAATCCGGGTCTATTGCATGTAAAACGAAACACGGCGTTGTCTCCGTACCAGTAGTAACCTTAGTTCGATACCCGAAAAGAACGGCGTTTAAATATTTGTCCCAATTATCAGGTTCTAATTCGCATAACGGTTTAATCATACCCGTCAGAGCTTGAATCCACCTTTCAATTAAACCGTTAGTTTGGTGGTGATATCCCCTTTTTCATTATAACTTTTTGAGCTTTACTGCAGTCGTAATTGTCATCTGGCTGCCAAGGTCTGGTAAGAAATCGGTACTTGTTGGCATCGGAAATCTTGGTGACCCCGAGAAAATTCCCAATGTCATATTCATATGTTGGTGGGAATTCACTGCTGCTAGTTGAATCTGCCGAAGATGGCAGTCGTGTAAAATTTCGCCATTAATATCGCTCGAAGATGTCAAAGCGGTTGACGTCGAAGGCTCCGACGTGTTGAACGATATATCAATCACCGGAGGAGGGGAAGAATCAGCTGAGCGTGGAGTTGTTGGTGTTGTAAAGAAGGATACAATTGTTTATAGCTTAGCGGTTACCTTTTCTTGTTAATGTCTTCCATAATGGAATACGCTACAGACAATACTTTCTATGATAATCCCCCAACCCAACAATAAACGTAGAATAAAACGTGCATGTGGCATATATATACTAATACTATATGCATATATATTTGCATTATGTATCATTATGTAAATTTTGGCGCCCGATAGCAGACAAACAGTATGTACCCAAGGGTGCAGCATAATCTCGAAAGTGGGGTGGGGTAACTCTGGTGATATACATATTTTATAACCATAAGGTTTACTCAGCAGCTGGGTTTTGCAAAGCACCATTATAGGCATCAAACTTCAACTCTGATGTGACGTTCACGCCATAATGTCCCCAGCGCTTCACAGCATGATATTTTGAACAAACATGTTTTTTGAGCAATCTTTTATACTTATTTTTCATTGTATGTACAGTTTGGCGGTGACTACAACTGGCAAGGATTCCGAATGGTGGAGACATTATAACGTAAAGGCCGCTTGACTTAAACTGCTAAGTGGTACTCAGAACAACTGCAAATTAGGTTAAACACCACGTAAATCATTTAAAGATTATCCAGAACGTGGATCTAATGCTATTTAGTCAAATGATCTAAAAATATGACATCGACTTTCCTTATAGCGCACAGACTCTTTGCAGATTTCATTCAGATTAATTGTCTCAGCATATTCACTGCGTGTGTGGAGTAAAGCCAGATGATTAAGGCGCGTCTCTGACATAGTTGTACGAAGCCAGCTCAATAAACGACGAACACGACAGATAGTTTCAGGAGACGCTGTTGCACGGGAAACGACAAGAACCAACCGACAACCTTTTAAATCTGTTAGTAAATGCTCTTGTTTCGCTGATTTAACTGAATATTTGAAGAGGGCCAATTTGTTTCAACATACGCTCATCAACTTCGATGCGTCTTTTTCAACCAGTGTTTCCTCCAATTGTTTTAAAGCGTCCATATTGAACTGATCAAACAATCGAACATCAAACTTGCGTGGCGTAGTCCAAAATCTCAAACCACAACTGTTGGTAATATGCTCAGCGCTTTGTGGAACATGCGGAGCCCTGGCAGTTACACATGTGCTCGTACCTTTTTCGGCGGTCGTTTGGTCCGGGGAGGTGCAAGGAGTAAGAAGATGCAATGAGTCGACCACCCCTGGGACCCTATTCCAAAGTTCGGAAAATCT
>JASANE010021865.1:0-44549 GCA_030248225.1 Trileptium ribeirensis
CAGTGCTCGCACTCAAACAGAAAAAATTAGAGGACATATTTTCAAAAAAAATAGAGGACATAATTTTAATGCTTTTTCTTGATTAACTGAATCTCTTCCTTTGTTAAATCCGCGATTTTTTGTCGCAATGACGTCAACTGTTTCGTAGCCATCGATATCTTTGTATTTGCAGCGCTCACGGCTTCGACGCACACCTTTTTCTCCGAACAAGCGATGTTCAAAGCGACGGATCCTTCCCCTAGGACGCCCTCAGCAGCCTTGATGGCAGCTTCGTTCTTTCTTTTCAACGTTTGAATCTCATCGAGCCTTCTAGAGGCCTCTGACGCTTCGACTGTAGATAGTTTCGAAGCCTTAGCTTGATTTTCAGCACAAGTTTTTTCTCTAGCTTCAGCTGTTTTCGCTTCCAAATACCTCGAATGAGCACGGGAGCAGGAGGTCAGTAGCGTCGCTGGCGTTTTAAACGTGTGAATGTTGCTGAAACCACAAGTTCTGTTCACGTAATCCTTTACAATGCGTTGAGACACAATCGCGTCCTCAGATAGAGACCCACGCTTCGCCGTCAATAGGTCTGCGTTATAAGAAAAACCACGCTCGACTTGAGCCTGGCCATGAGGAAGAAGGAGAGAGGCTATAACAACACGACTCAGAGTGCAGTACCTTTTCTCGCCGGCGTTATCCTGCTGCTGCAAAGTTCTATACCAAAATTTATCAATCGCTTCATCACATTCCTGTGTGTCATCTTGACTTTGGAACGTCTTCCACTCGTCCCGGACAGCATCAACAGCTGCCATGCTAATGTTATGTCGGACCGCATGATGTAGGCGCAGAGCCACTCGAGCAGCGGCGTCAGCCGTAACCAGTTTCTTGTTTCGAGGGTTGAGAAACCGCAAGTCCTTTAACAACTCGTTGCGTAACGGCAGATTTTTTAGGAGATGCGCAATAAGTGATAGCAGGGAACTACGCAAATTCAGGCGAAGCAGTTTTTGACTATTGTCCGGTAGCTTAGCCAAAAAAACTGGTAGCCTCTACACCTATCTCGACGCGTTTATAAGATGAGATAACATCAGAGTTCAGATCAACCTTCCAAGGTTCCATTTCATAGTCAACCAGTTTCTCTGGCTTAACACACCAGGGCAGATATTTCGTAAGCAATTCCTTAAACTTATCCCATAGTAAATGAATCATGACCAGTGGTTGCCTGAAAACTTAATAAATTTGGGCAGAATGAAAAAATAGAGGAAATAGAGGACAAATTGCAAAAATAGAGGACAATATAGGACACTTTTGAAAATAGAGGACAAATAGAGGAATAGAGGACAAATGCGAGGTCTGTTGTCCTAATGAGCGTTCTGGGACCGAGTCGGCACCAGTTTAGGCAGAGATAGATTAAAATAACTGAAAGAATTACTGTAGATCAACAAATACGGTGAAAAAACGTGCGCAATGTGCGCCTTCGCGTTTATTGCAGTGCATGTAGACAAACTGAACACGTAGTTGAAAAATATACATCCGACGATCAAAAAAAAGGTCCTCACGAGACCGACCCCCTAGACAAATTTGGCCGGCCAGGTGGGTTACCCCCCTGAGATGGCCGCGACGCACGCCCCCCGTGGGGGCCTCTACCCCCCTGGCATGACCGACCGTCGGCATGTATGGTAATCTGTGTTTCGAGTGGCCCCGTTTTTTCCTAAGTAGGCGAATCTTACGATTGTTGATTGACAGCTCATGCATGAGTAAACGTTTACGACGTCGCTTATTGTAACTACTAATAGCTTCAAGACTGCACCAAATTATGAAAAGGACAAGCAACATAAAACATGCAATAAATAAAGTAAACATCAGGGCAACGCACTCACTGTTGTTGCAACGGAATAGATGGGATGCACCCGATGACATGATTGTAACGTTTTCGTTTGATGACGACATCCTGAAATTGAAATACTACATATAGCTAGAATTGGTTACGACAAACGTTTATACAAGTATGAATACATTTTTTGACGGACTAGTTTGGAACGGAAGAAAGTGTCGTCTGAGTATTTAATCAGTGGGTAGAGCAGAGGCGCGTAAAGCCTGAGGTCGTGGGTTCGAATCCTACCTCTGTCGACATTTTCTGACATTCCAAACTATCATGTTAGCTTAAATAACCTTGTATTCCGAGTATGACATGAAATGCTAAGCTTTCTACCACTGAATATTCCTAATAGAACGAGAACTACCTAAATGTGCACGTTCATACATATACACATACCTCCTCATGTAAAATATAGGGAATTGTGAATACCACAATTTTTCACGCACTACATGCGTACCAGCCAAGCCCTACAGTACTCGTTTACGCAGTCGAAATTTGATCTTTAGTAATAAAGCTTAAAACTTACAAGAACGGAATTAATGGCTGGAATTGTGTAAGCCATAAGCTGAATAAATATTTTACTGTAAACGAATAAATTTTTAGCAAATAAATTTGTGGTCTAGAGAGCACATGTCACGGATAAAAAATTGAATGGTTAAAATGCAAATATATTGTATAACATTAAAGATGTTTTAAAGTTTATAAATAAGCATAAGTAAAAATAATTACTCGTAACATAAAACATCAATTTATATACATAAACTATTTATATAAAATTAATAATAAAAACTACTTACATTAGGTATTTCGTCTTTCAGCAATGATAAGCAGGAAAATATGAATTAGCTATGTATTCTATAATACATATACAATTTAAACAAAAACAATTAAATATGCAAACCAGTATAAATTAATAACTAGACCAACCGGGCCAAGGTAACCATGAGGAGCCAAAATGTAATGCATAACATGCCGCTCTCGATATACTGATCCTAAGCTTTAGCCTTAGCCTAAAACCTATGGTTCTTATAAGGCACGTACACTAAGCCTAAGCATAAGTCGGTGGGCTTCAGCACCCGAAGACCCCGCTCTTAGCTGTTCTGTTTTCTAACGATATAACGTATTTCCGTCAGGGTTACCAGGACACCAATGGGAATGACCCAGCAATTTGTTTTGGTACAAAAATTTCGGCAAGAAGTGTGACAACTTAAAGATCTCATTCTGGACATTTACAGCTGATTAAAGGCTGTTTTAAATGAAAATGACTGTTTGGATTTGCATACATTATTCCAATAAGCCTAAGTCGGGCCGCTCCCCTAACCCCCACTCTAAGCTGTTATTTTTCTAACGGTATAATGTATTTTCGTTTTTGTTCTAGAACGCTTAGTAATAATGGCTTTTGCACTGAAAATCATACCTTCCCTCAGTCCTAACCTTAACCGTACATGCGTAAAGGTCCAAAAGCAATGAGGGTACCGAGGTCTTATAGGGGTTGTTCAGCCTTTCATGGGAGTTAGCCTTTCAGTAAAGGAGGTGGCCGGGGGTGGGTCGCTGCCCTTGCGGCGCCTATGTGTTCAAGTCCCACTTCACTAGGACCAGTTCTGGCCCTAAAGGATTCCAGCTGCACCACCATTTTTGTCTGTGTGGTGCCTGGACAAACCCGGGTTCCACGACTCCCCGGTAAAACCGCTTGTCGATCCAGGGAACCGCTTAGCTTAGCAACCTGATGGCGAGTTTACCAGAGTGTTCGGCCTGGCCCCTTTTTTGGCCCACGCTGGCTGTCTAGCAGTATGCAGTATTCGCTGAGGGAGGGTCACGCCTTAAGTCTCCTCTTAGGTAATAAGGCTGACCAGCCTTTCCCTCCTTAGCCTAGATTCAATTCGACATCTATATAACAGCGTTGAGTCACCCACAAGTATCTGGTCACAATTAAATTATGCGATGATGCCCTAATTTTTATACAAATATGAATTGGGCTGCGCGAGGTGAGAAATCAGCAAAGATAGATTGGTCAGGAAGCCATGACCGTGTGTCGTGAAAACAGAGAGACGTTGCCTGCTGACGAGCAGCAGAAGACAGTCAGCGTCGCAGTGGCGTGCTAGATCAACCCGCCTGGGGCCACAGAGGTCTTCTGTTTATTGTTAAGATCGATAGGGCTCCCGGTTACCGTTGCTGCACGAATTGGGGAAACCCGTTTTAAAGGAGATTGACACTATTTCTTTATGGCGGAATTTCCCTGGGAGTCTCTTGATGCTGTAATATCGCGACGGTGATCGCGACTGCCTCCAGGTTTGAAATGCTGCAATCTCTTTCCTTGTAACACACGAACAAATTTCCCCCTTTTTCAACTTTCTCGCTGAACATCCTATATGTAAAGTTTGTACAGAAAAAGAACAACACCCATAAGACCTAGCAGAAAATACAATAAAAACGATCTGATGAGCGGGGAACCTGTCGAGAGTACGGGTGGAGTCATTTTGTTGAGCAATTTTACAAATTGCGCATTTTGTTGGGCACGACATTTGCCAGCGCGCGAAGCATCCTTCAGACACTCCAACGCCCCCAAAGATGGCTCTTGCGTGACCGATAGAATGCGAAAGATCGAAAAGTCCAGGCGAGGTTTTCCACCGTTGCTCCACTGCGAGAACCATCCCTGCGTAAAACGCACAGCACCAAACCCTAATGATGCTGCTGGCCCCCAACACTTAGTGGGTATTGTCGCTCTGCACAAAACAAAACAACGTACACAACAAGCAGTGGCTGAAGAGTACCAAATACCCAAAACTCGCGCTGGTAGGCGCGAGGTTCTCAAAAAGGAAAAATATAGGGCGCTCAGGACGCTCACAACTTTGTTGGTTTTTGTGATTGCAGACGAATGGAGAGGAGTAGGCGGCCAGGTGCGACATCAGGTCCATGCCTATTAGAGAACTTTGAAATTTAAATGTATATCTCATAGGTGGCCTGTTAGGAGCTGTTTCGGGCGAATAAGGACAGGGTTTGGTATCCTGCGCGGGTTATGAAGATCCGGGGCGGGCTGGTGAGAAATGAGGATCCCGATTCATGGTGCATTGGCTAGTATGGGATGGGTTGGGGTCCGTGTTTAGCTTGCGTACCGGGATTAGCCTTGGGGCGCCGAAATCACGGAATTTGCTGAATACGCACACTAGGCCTTCACGTCCGTTAACGTCAAAGCAGTAAATGACCCCCTGACTATCATCAAACCGATGTCGTTCGTGGCTGCTTTCCAACATTAACTTGCACTTATTCATTGCGCTGCCAATGCGTTATAAATGATGTTCACGAAACAACAATCTTTATAAAATTGTACACGGTAACAAGAACACGGTTGCGATTTTACTTGATAGAGTCAATCGTACCATTCCTAAAAATGTATAATTGTGTCCTTGACATTGTCAGTCTAAGCCGAAGCAGAGGTTCAAAGATTATGCCCCTGACGCCTCGGACACTTGCCCCCCGAGGCACTGGCCAACGCCTCCGAGGTACCACCTTACCATCATCCATCAAGATGTGCCGCACCCTAATCGCCAAAATTATCATCCAATTTAGCTACTTTATATCGATTTGTTTCCACTTGTTCTCCAGTTTTTGTTCATTTTGTTCCAAAACCATCCTCTACGGAAAGGAGGCGGTGCAATGATCTTACGGGTAGTTGGCTTGAGGGAGGTCTCACTATTAAGCGGCAACCGCTACCCCTCATTAATGCTATTATAGCCAAAAATGACCCATTTATAAACGATGTTTTATTTAAAACAACAAATAGGCTCAGATCATGCATGTTCCTACTTATGCTATAGTCGATATTTAAATTTACCGAGAAGATCAGCTATTTCCGTTTGCTCTGAATGTTGATAAACGAGACAAGCTAAATGAAAACCTATTTCAAACTATCGTTGGCCATTTGGTGCACTAAATTCGACGAAATCGTGCAACTTATGTACCAAACCCGCAGGTTTATAGGAAAGCAAAATAGATAGTATATACATTATTCTGTCGCAAAAATACAGTGCTACAAATGTGCCTTTTGGCTATGTCCAAGCTGCAGGATACAATTCGCCGTTCCAAAGATATCTGCATTATTACTTGTCCTGATCTGGAACTATTTCGACGCTCTTATTTATCGATTGATTTTAATTTTTTTTCGCAATCTTACCTAGCTAGCGGGGTAACGCAATTTAAAAGTTGTTGCACTTGTTAGGGGTTTACCAGGCCACCAAGGGGGTTTCCGGTTTAAACCCGCCCCCCAAAACCCAAAATCACCTAAAAACCCTTTTGTCCTTAGATAGTCCTTTGTTATATCCCTACATCCCTTTTTCGTCCGTGGGTTTTGTTTTAATTTGTTTTCGTGCTAATTTGCTTAATTAGCACTTGTTTTTCGTTTTACCTATCATGTGTTAGCATGTTTAGTGCAATCGTAGGACAGTTGCGATCGAGTTAGGTGACACCTTCGCTCCAGATTTATAAGCTTATACGTTTGAGCTTATATTTAGCGACTGATCTGGATTTATTTTTGTAGCTTTAATCAGTGATACGCGATTTACATTTTAACTACGATTTGTGTTTAATTTTTGCTAACAACGTGCTTACCTAGCTACGCCGCAGAGTCGGTTTAAGTTTATTTTATAGCGAACTTGACGAATTACGATTCATATTTGGTTCAAAGGCTAATAGTTTTCGTTACGGTTCCAAATTTTTGTACAGTGTGCCGGTGAGTGACTATCTGGTATTGGATTTGTAAGGACCAAACATTAATCGCAAATTTATGGAGTTTAGTGAACGTTGGGTAATCAAAACAATCCAGCCGACTTCCGTTTCGGCTTACGCCTCATCACGACAGAAACTGGCAACTCAATGTAGCTACGATGAATATGGCGGCGATGAGGCGCGGTGTAAGCATTAAGATGTATTCAAAAAGAATCACGTCAACGTTTAGCCCCGGAGGATTATTATTGTGGCAAATGTAAAGGTTCCTGGAAAGAGGACAACGAAACGGGTTTACTTATCAAATGGGTCCAATGTGATAGATGTTTTCTATGGTTCCACAAAGCTTGTGTAGGACTACAGGATGACCCCTAGGAAGCCTTATGGTATTATGCTCCTTGCATAAAAATTTATAAGACCTAAGAACATATTTTACAAGGAGTAAAACATGATCATGCCTATGGAATCAGAACAGAACAAACATTGTGGATGATAATGATTGTATTATAATTAAATAGAAATTTCTGAATAATCTTAAAACCAAAAAGCTGAAAACTGTTTTCATGATAATTAGAAAATAAATGTAAAAACTAAAGATCCAAATTATAATTTATAAAGATTGTGAAATAAATTATACAAAGATTATAAAATACTATAAACTTTTTATTTATAGGAATGCTTAGTATATGAGTAAGAATAAAATTATTAATAATTAACGGTGGTAGTGTTGAGATTGGGATACGAAAGGGCGAAGGGAAATCAAAATACGAAGGTAGCAACGACCAACGAAACGATCGAGTGGACCGAAATAGCGAATCGGCAGATAATTCAGCCGAGCAAACGATTCTTGGAACAACGACACAAAATTCGCAACGGTTTTACCGAAACAAAAACAAACGACCAAAAGAACGGTTCTATAAAAGTAGAACCAAATAACCACAACCAAATCAAGTGAACGGAAGAACGATTGAAACAAAATCGGTGATCAAAAATAAACACAAAACGGTGATCAATCCGAGTATCGGAAAACAAATCACGAGTAACGAAATGGCCGTTCAAAGAAGATATTCGTTCAACAAAAACCCAAGTCAAATGAGCTGCACACCAGGTCCTAATGACAGAATAACGTCATTACACATTACGCGGTGGTGGCAAACATGGACGGATTATCAAAAGGTATTCGGATTCAATATACGAACGGGCCAGTTGACGATGATTATCGAAACAGAAAAAGTCGCGGAACAATTTACCAAAATCATGCGGCAATCAAGAAATAATATCATTTCAATAGCAACAGTGCAGGGAGTAACCGGAATTCCGGTTCCGGCGAAAATCGTGTTCCGGTTGCGGTTCCGGCAAAGGGCAAAAACCATACCGGAACCGGAATTCCGGTTTAAAAATTTTGTTTGAAATTTTCAACGTTTTTGCTTCATCCTGTAATCCAAGCATATGTAATATATATTATACAATGATCAAGCTCCAATACAACCAAGCAAAAGAAAAGATTAACTAACCAATTTGCCGTGTGAAACGTAAGTAGGGCACATAATTAGAGCAGGAATTTTTAATAATAACCTGCAGGAGTTTGTTAAATAAAAGCCAGGTCGATGCTTGTAGCAGCTATTTTACACATCCAGAAGTCTGTGGGATACGTTTGAATTAAACCGGTCCAACTCGGTAACAGAGTATAGCTTACGCAGAAGCACTCAGGGTATGCTTGGCTAACATAAATTGCGTCAAGCACCCGCCAGTGCGCTTGTAAACTTGGTAAATCAGTCTAAATTGAAGTAAACTAACGTTATCTGCAACGCAACTAGAAACTGCATTCTTGGCAGTCAAATGTATTTATTGAAACTGTGCGAGCGGCATCACAGTGTCTCATTTATAGCATTCTGATTAGAAAGTTATCATTATTATGATCTAACTGACGGGCACTGTTTGTCCAACGCTAGCCTGAACAGTGTCTCTGACCAGTGATCAGAAAATTACCTTCTATCTATTATTTTCTCTTAGAATCATATAAACCAATAATTTTAAGTTTTCTACAGAAGAACATGCAACAAACGTATGTGTAGTAAAGGGAGGCGACTGGAGACAGAGCGAAAGTGTGTATTCTACGCTCCAAGCTTTGTAAGCACATTCGATTTGACGCAACGGTGTGTAGTGGAAGACATTTTTTGCTCTGAATGTCCAAAAACCGACATATTTGATCGATAAATAAACATTATTAGCTCAGTCTCTTTAAAGTTTCAGAAAGGCAATAATGCCATCTCAGTACATTAAGTTTAATGTAAAAGTTATTCTAATGCATTTTAAATCCACTATACCTTTATTCCTTCCATCATCTGTTTTACTATATATAAATTTCGAAGACCAGGTTCCGGTTCCGGATCCGGTTTAAATGGACGGTTCCGGTTCCGGTTATTCCCTGCAACAGTGGTAGCAAAAGTCCCACTAGTAGAATTAAAACGCAAAAGCAGAAAAGCAAAAAAAAATTAAATGCAAAAGCAGAAAGTGTTCATTGAACAAAATGGTATTCATAAACTCTACCTAACAAGGATCGATGCACAATTTTGGGATGATACAACGAGCGAAACGGCAAGCAAAGTCGCACGCTACATAGTGATACAAACAAACGAAGGTGAACTGGGTATCATAGACGTAGCACAGTTCCAGGAGTGATGTACGAACGGAATAAACGATGTAAAACGCAATGTTCGAAAACAAAGGACAACCGTATCCGACGGGCCTAACAACGGTCGACGTTGATGAATTACACATAATACTCGGTGAACAAAATCAAGTATCGTACCTACAATTAGTAGACACATACGTCCTCAAGAAGAAATGCGAAAAGATGGAATAATACGAAGAAATCGATGATAGAAAAAATTTTTTTTGCACCATTACGATCATGGTACCAAGGTGGACAGTGGCAAGAAAGTATGAGGACGATTAACCAAGTCATTCGAAATTGCCGCCCAATGTGGCAAGCATTGCTATTTTGCTCAGCGTAATGATATTAATCGTCAAGATAATTTTGAATGGCGTTGCTCGGATTATCAAAATTGTCGACGAAAATACGCTCTGCGACATAATTCATTTTTTGAAGGCCATCACCTACCTCTGGACAAACTAATCCTACTAATAATAGCTTATATTGACGAATTGCCCTCACAGTGGATCCGAAAGGAACTGTCTATTAGTAATACACCTACAACATATTGGTACAATTATTACGGTATATAGCAGTTGCTTTCGATCGCAGTTACTCGCAAAATTTGAAGTTGGGCGGGCTTGATGATAATGGACACCTAATGGACGTCGAAATAGACGAATCTATGTTTTTTCGTCAAAAATATAATCGCGGTATGCCTCGTAGAAAGCACGGTTGGGTACTTGGTATGATCGAGCGACAAACTGAACGATGTCTCCTTATCCCAGTTCCCAATCGTACGATGAATACGATAATGCCACTAATAATACAACACGTCAAACCAGGATCAAGAAATCTCACAGACAGCTATACTGTTTATATTAATGGTATTCGCACACTTCCAAAGCCATCGCCATATACGCATGCCACCGTCAACCACAGCAACCGAAAGTTCGTCAACCCTAACAACGCCACAGTAAATACCCAAAATATCGACGGACTCTGGGGTCGTGTCAAGAACTTTATTCGCAAACGTGGTGGTTTTAGTCGCGAATTGTTTGGTCGATACCTTTGCCAGCACTTCAAACACAACCTACAATCGGCCTTTTTTATTCAAGGTCGCGACATGTACCATATTTAAAAGGTTAGTATTTATTATTTTATTATTCTGGATTTATTGAGCTATTGCGTATAAGCCTTGAAATAAGGTAAAGGGTTTTGAAAAAGGTTGCTGTGTTATCACTAAGCACTGGGGGCTGCCGCCACCCAGCCCCCCGCTTTTTTTAAGGTCGGGGGGCTGCCGCCCCCCGAACCCCCTGCACTAAGCTGTTCTTCCCACTAATCTCGTTATTAGCATTTTTAAACACAAAATTTTCAATTCAAATGGCCATATCTCGGCAACCGTTTAAGCTATTGACAACATGACATGTTAAACCTTTAGCAATTTTACGCAAAACGGTCTTTAATTTATTAAAATCCATCAACTCTATCCAAAGTTATGGGACATTCAGTAAACCAGGTCATGTTTCAAAGATAAAAATTTAAACCCTGCATTTTTAGAAATAGATAGCTATGTCACCTATTTCAATCAATATCGTCATAACGTTTAATGCCGTTAAAGCCCTGCCAGTTCGACGTCAAATAAGCCTTACCTCATGAAAATCCGTCAATCCTAGCAAAAGTTATGACACTTATTATAAAAAGCCCATTTTTTGAAAATGTCGTTTTTGACCCCCCCCCCCAAAATCAAGGGGTCTACTGACGCAGGCATCGGTCCTAGAACCTCGGAACCATGCCCAATCGAAAGACCGGACTTTTTTACCTATGGGGGTAGGGTCGTCGACTATCTTAAAGGGCTAAAATTCCGAAAAAATCGCTAAAAACAGAGATATGGCCGACCAAACTTTATCTTAAAAATAGAATAATGGAGAACATGAGCAGGCATCGCTGAAAAGGGGCGACTCTGATTGCGAAGCAATCTCTTTTGTGGGTGAGAGATGTTTGAGGGTCCAGAGACAATGGGGCATAGCTGAAATGATGGTGGGCCCCATCACAGAGTTTTTCCTACCTTGGTAGAAGTGGGCCGAAATATCTATGGCATAGCATGCCAACAATACGTGTCGAAGAAAGACCTCAAACGATTGGGGGAGTCCTTGTCCTTGTGCGATCGTCAATTGTAGCCCACTTATCGCCTAATATTGATACTAACTTCAAAGATATTGTCCTGCTCGAAATTAATTGCTCACCCAACTGTATTATTCTACTGGGATGTGTGTACCGATCACCGTCATGTTCTCCAGAAAATGATGAACGGCTACGTAGCTGTATCCGAAACATTGCAACTACTGGCTTGTTTGTTTATGTGGAGACTTTAACCTTCCAAATATTGATTGGCTCAACACTAATTGGCCTCATTCTGAAGATGAGTTCATGGACTGCATCTTTTCTGCTTCTCTTACCCGGTTTCTTGATCTTAGTACGCGCGATCATAATATTCTGGATCTAGTATTTGCTGATAATGAAAATGCAGTTCGCTCAGTTGAAACTCTGGCTCCTCTTAAATCTTATGATCATCTCAGTGTTAAATTTCTACCAGCTAACAAGTCTTCAGTGGGGTCGAGTGTCGGTATTACGGCTAGAAATTATCGTGACTGGCACCGTGCTCGTTGGGTTCAAATTAGACAATATTGGGCTAACTTCAATTGGAATGCACTATACATTGAAACGAACCTTGATGTGTCGACTATGTGGGCTCGAATACTAAACGTTTTCAAAACTGTAATCACACTGTACGTGCCACTTAAAACTAAACGACAACAGCTTGAACCTATCTGAGCTGACGGATCCTGATGGGCGGCAATGACGCGTAAATATAACTCCTTTCGAAGATATAAATGAACGAACTCTATGACAGCGTGGGCTGATTTTGAGACTAAGCGGAAAATTGCTGATCATGAGGTTGAACAGTCTATTCGACGCTTTGAGTTCAAATTGGCAGCGAATATCGATTCAGATAGGAAATCATTATTTAATTACGCCTTGAAACGATCAAATATTAATCCTAAAATTGGACCTATGCTCCGCGATGATGGTACCTTGACAACATCCCCAGCCGACGACTGCCAGCTTTTCAATGACTACTTTGTCTCTGTTTTCAACGATTACAACTTTGTCGCTCCAGATGTGGTTCACCGCACCAATAGTCGCTTGAGTCACATATATATATACACGTTTCTATTGAGACAGCCCAAAAGGCATTGACCAAGCTCAAGGCCTCAGCGGCGCCTGGTATTGATGAAATTCCTAATCGATTCCTAATTAATACGAGCGATGTCATAGCTCCGCCACTAGCCAAACTGTTCTCATTGTCCCTAATACGGGTTCTTTTGTTCCACAATGGCGTGACGCAAAAGTGGTTCCAATATATAAAGGTTCCGGAGACCGTAGTTCATGTGGTAATTATCGTCCGATTAGCCTAACAGCATCCGTCAGTAAAGTTATGGACTCAATTGTCAAAGATGAATTGGTGGACTATGTCGCTAGAAACGGCTTGATTTATAACACTCGACACGGATTTAGATCTAAACGATCTACGACGACTCAGCTGCTAGATTACATAAATTTTGCCACTAAATGTGTTGATCAACACGATTGGCTTGATGTTGTCTATACAGATTTTAAAAAAGCCTTCGACAAAGTTAACCTTAGACCTTTGGTTCACAAGCTTCAGCTTTACGGCATCGATGGCTACTTGCTACGATGGTTTGAAAGCTATCTAGTGCAACGAAGGAAGTTGGTCGCCGTTAATGGTGGATCGTCATCTTGGTCTTCAGTTTCCAGCGGTGTCGCTCAAGGGTCTACTTGGCCCGCTGCTGTATCTTTTCTTCATAAACGATATTGATGAGTATATACTTGTCGTGTGCCGTATTTAAATTTGCCGACGACTTGCGACTCGCTCGACGTTTGCTTCGCTACTTTCCTGATCCAGATTTTGATGCATTCCAATTTGATTTCGACAGTCTTTTCTCGTACTGTCACGAATGGGCTGTCTCATTGAACGAAACTAAATGTAAAGTCATGCATTGTGGATTCGATAATCCTTGCGTCGCTTACTCTATTTTGGGAAACTTGTTGATGCAATCCAACTATGAAAAGGATCTTGGTGTTATCATTAGAAGCAACCTCAAGTTCTCAGATCATTGTGCTTTTGTTGCAGCAAAAGCCCGCAGGATTATATTTTTATTAAAGCGGACCATCCACGTGTGGACAAAATTTATATGGCTTCATCTCTATCGATCTTTAATTCGTCCACACATAGAATATGCAGTAAATGTTTGGTGTACTCACTACGCCCGGGATATCCAACTTATAGAAAAGGTTCAACGTTTAGGGACTAAACTGATTCCGTCTATCCGACACTGGGACTACAATGAACGTCTTGCCTACTTAGGAATTCAAGCTCTCGAAACGAGAAGAATTAGAAGCGACCTTATCCTGATATACAAAATGACACACGATGCTGTAGCAATGGACATTTCGAAATTCTTTGTTGCTGGCTATTTTGGGACACGCGGACATAAGCTGAAGTTAGAAACAACAGACGTGCCTCGCTTAGATATGCGGCGGTACTTTTTCACCCACAGCACAGTGCGCGTTTGGAATTCTCTTCCAGCAAATGTAGTGAATGCGCCTTCGCTGTCCGCGTTCAAGCAAAGACTACACTAACTTGGCAAATGTACTATAATCTGCATTAATAATCATTATTGTTTCAAACTCAATCGGGCCTCGCCAACAATGCGAGTCGTCGTGTCCCTCCGTCATGGTCGGTCGACGTATCAAATGGGAAGGAATCGATTCGATCCCCATTGTACCATGCGGAGGGCGCAATGGTACGCAAGAACAAAACAGGTTCAAAGCATTGGAAGGAATCAATCTTTCGATCCTTTCCTGATAAAGAGTTTACTACATAACTGACATCACCAGAGAAATCATGCGCTAATGGTGTGCCACATGTTGCGGGAATGCTATCGCCGAGTGTTGAGCTGTGCCACTTGTTGACGCATTGTTTCCTTTATGTATCAGTACTGTGCCACTTGTAGAACGAATGTTGTTGTCGTCTATTATAGTGTTTTAATCCTAGAAGGAACGTTATTTTTTGATGTTGTTGCTTTGGCACTACTTGACATATCGTGATATTGCTTTTGGTCCCGGATTTTGTTTAATGTCTCCAGACCGAATAAGCAAAATTGGTAAAGTTGGTTGCAAAATCTATGTTGTTATCCACAGACCATCTAGCAACTAAATCTATGTCATCTCTACTCGTCCTGACACTGAACTCCACGTTGACGACAAAAAGTTTGATATTGTGGACAGGTTCACATATCTTGGAGACACAGTCGACTACAGAACCGATGTTAAGCGAGCAGCCAAGGCTCGAAGTCAGGCAGCATAGATGAAATGGAAAGAGCTCGTCAGCTTGCTAACTGACAAGCAACTGCCGGCCAAAGTACGCGGAAAGGTATCGCATGCGTGTATCCGGCCAGTGTTTCCCTATGCGAGCAAGTCGAGGTTGCAAAATTGTAGATCTAGATTATGTTTTTCGACGCGACGCCTGTGTCGCGAGATATGGGCTGCGAACTCCTGGTACCCGTATGGCTAAATTTGGCAAAGAAGCCTTAAAACATGTTTTTACCATTTTGACCCCGAATATGGGGTCGGAGCTGTGCGAGTTCAACTGGAGAGCACATCCTCATCACTTTTGCTATCGACCAGAAAAATTATCGAAATCCATCAAACCGAAGAACCTATGCCTCCGAATGTTGGGCACTCACGAAGGAAGCTGCCGCTCCTCTACTCACAGCCGACAGAAAGATGATGCGGTGGATGACCGGTGTGCGATGGGAAGACTGGAAACCTACTGAGGAGGTTGCAGCCACACTCGGCCTTATGCCGCTGGAAATAGAGCTGCAAATTCGAAGGCTACGGTCATGTGCAGCGGAGGACGAGTGGAATAACGAAAATGGTCGAAGGTGTCAAATTCCGAGGGATAGCACCACGTGGAAGACCCAAGAAGAAGTGGGAAGAGGTAGAAGGTGGAAGAAGATATGCGATTGATGTGTGATCTGCGAAAAGAGGACACTCAACACAGGGATAAATGGATAAAAGCGCTGAAATCATGGTACAGTCGAACCCGTTGCGCAGGCGATGGAACCAATCGACTTTAAAGGATGTGGTAGCGGTGGAAGGCTTGCTCAACTAAATTCGACGGATACAAAATCAAATTTGAGTGAAATCATAGCGGTGCTTTTCTGGAACGAGTGGCAAACACATAAGTAAGTTAGTTGGACACGTGTGCGTTTGAAGTGAAACTAAGATCACATAGCGCCTCAGAAAAACTCATAAATGAACCAAATGTCAAGACTCATATCTGGTTGTTTGAGTGTTACGTAGGGATATACTGTCATTATTATACAATAGTATAGTTGGTAGTGGCTTAAAGAATTAAGCCTATAGTAAATGTTACGTGGCACAGGGTAAAAGTATTAGAAAATATATGTCAAATTTCGGTCCGAGTCAGTGGAGTGAGACTGAGAAAGTTTAGTAAAAATCAAGGGAAACTTCTTGAGCATCTGGCCTGAGTGAACAGGGAGTGGTATTAGGACAGCCCGTATTAAGCTTTTTCAATTATTCCTCAAAGATTCTTGTCAGCATTTCGAGCGAGTGTTGGCAGACGAGCATATCAGGTTCCAACTAGGCTGTTTGCGATAGTGACAACCTAGTTCATAACGTAGCCATCGTGCAATCCGATCGGGTGTATGTTACATAACCTAGGGGTTAATAAACAGCTTAAATTTAATTCAGATCGTGCCCAATAGACCGCCTACCATACTCGTTATTCTCACCGGCGTTCTACTAGCCACACCTCGGCAACGCAATCTTCAGTGACGAATCCCTTCCCCAATAAAATACCAATAGCCGATATAAAAATAATACCTCCACCCCTGCCTCCACTAAACCACATAAAATAACAATGTCATAATATGTCATAATGCATTATTATTATAACTTCAAAACTTTTTTGAAATTGTATATACATCAAAGCTAATCTGCATATTAGCTTTGGTCGATTATGAAATTGTAATTTGTCAGTTTAGTTCAGCAATTTTTAGTTTGGGTGTTTTTGTTTTCTTGTCGCTTTAATTGATTTTGTTCAGGGACTAATACATGAAATATTTTTCCACACTTTATCTTGGCAGTTAATCTCATATTAGCTGAAGCGTTACGTACGCATATTGCCGGTGAATATTATCTTACGGGCCTATATTGTGGGGAACGCCGAATAGCGTGGTTATCATTGCAGGACCGCAAAATGATTTGAGTAAGACTAGCACATAAAGTCAAAACCCTATATCGTGTGCTGCTATAATCTAGTGATTGGGGATCGAAGTACAAGGGAACTCGATTTATTATTTCTAACAAATATTGTTATTTACATACTTGTCCAGTAAGTGTTTCATTCGCGAGTGTATTTTGAACGGGCATCAGCACATCGTGTGTATCGGAACGATCCTGGCAAACATAAAATTGCAACGCACGGGTTTAAGCACGGTGAGCTCTGTTTCTTGGCCCCGAACCCCATCTCACCGTGACGAACTACAGCTTTAATAGCCACTGCCATCATCGCACAAGTGTTCAATACGCAGCACGACACCCCCAAATGGTAGCAATGATTGTTGCTTAACAAACGGTGTAGCAAAAATAGTTTTTTTCCGGTCAAAGTAAAAATTTTTGGCACATATAGTTTCCAAAATACCCCAATTCATCCTCAAAAAAACCAAATTTCGTTATTAGCTCCTGTTTGAAGCACTCAAAATAATATTAGCTCCTGTTTGAAGCACTCAAAATAATCTTGACTGTGCAAATCGGTGTTTGGGTCACAGATACTAGGTCGAGGATATGAAGTTTATTTTTTGACTATGATTTTAACTCTTCTAGTCCCTTAGAATATCCTAATTTACCCCAAAATGGCCATATTTGATCTTTGAAGGCCTTAAATGTTACCACTAGTTATATGCTGTACATCTCAGTGAATAAAAGATAATTTGCAGTAGGAATTAATCGCAATTAATGATTGCAATCAAGAAAAATATCAAAGAGAAGCTAGAAAAAAGAATTTTCTTAACGGAAACTGGAAAAAGGAACCCCTAAACTTAACTTCTAAAAACTATATTTAGTCTGATCAAAAAGCCAGCTTTAAAACATGTTTTTATAGATGTGTTATAAACCCAAAACTTGTTTTTCAGTTATAAAGTTATAACAGTGCCATTTGTTACACCGCTCACTAAAATATTGAAGACAAGTAGAACACCGAACCTCTTTAGAAAGTTGCTATTTTACTATATCTGAAACACGCAAAACGCTTAACCCTTTACGACAAGCCTAAATTTTCATTCAGTCACTGAGATAACAAAAACAAGTGCTTGTTAGTGTCCTTAGTGTGTGGCTGCTATTTTTGGCTAAAAATTAATAGTGTCTGTGAACTGTGAATGAAATTTTATATATAAATACCAGGGAGTAACTCGAATTCCGGTTCCGGCGAAAATCGTGTTGCGGTTCCGGCAAAGGGCAAAAACCGTACCGGAGCCGGAATTCCGGTTTAAAAATTTTGTTTGGAATTTTCCACATTTTTGCTTCATCTGTGGTCCAAACATATGTAATGTATGCAATGATCAAGTTCCAATACAACCAAGCCAAGGAAAAGATTAACTGAGCAATTTGCCGTGTGAAACGTAAGTAGGGCACTTAAATTCAGTAGGAATTTTTCATCTTAATCTGCAGTAGTTTGCTAACAAAACAAAGCCAGGTCGATGCTTGTAGCAGCTATTTTTCACATTCAGAATTCTGCGGGGTAAATTCGCATTAAACGGGTCCAACTCTGTAACAGAGTATGGATTACGTAGGAGTACTTAGCGTAAGCTTGGCTAACTTATATTGCGTCAATGTTGTAAGTTTGTAAATCAGTCTGCTCCAAGCAAAGTAACTTTATCTGCAACGCAGCCAGAAACTGCTTTCTTGGCAATGAACTGTATTTATTGAAACTGTGCGAGCAGCATAACAGTTTGTCTCATTTATAGCATTCTGGTTAGAAAGTTATCATATTGTCATCTAACTGACGGGCACTGATTGCCCAACGCTAGCCTAAACAGTGTATCTGACGACTGATCAGAAAATGACTTTCTATTATTTTCTCTTAGAACCATATAAACCAATAATGTCAAGTTTCCTACAGAATAACATGTGACAAACGTAGATGTAGTAAACGGAAGCTACTGGAGACAGAGCGAAAATGTTTTTTCTATACTCCATACGTTGTAAGCACATTAAATTTGAAGCAGTCTACGCAAGGCTGTGTAATGGAATGGATTTTTTGCTCTGGGTGTCCTAAGCGAGACATAATGATCTGTGTATAAACATTATTAGCTTCCTCAATGACTTTAAAGTTTCAGAAATGCAATAATGCCATCGCAATACATTATTGCACCGTCAAACATAGCTGCTCAATCCAATATGAATATACGTCTACATAGCAACTCCACTAATGCTACCGCGTCCGGGGTAACCGACGAAGCGACCCAACTGATTAACCCTAAACGGGTTTGCCGTCTAGGCTTTTGGAATGTTCGAACATTAAATACAATTGGTACAAAAGAACTATTCGTGGATGAACTGATCAGAAATGGCATAGACCTATGTGTTGTAGCAGAAGCACGGCTCTGCGATTCGGGAGAATCTCTTCTCTCCTTGTCGAACGGTAGAAACAATTACAAACTTTTTTACTCTGGTGGTCTAACTCATAATAACGGCGTTGCTTTCGCCATTAACAACCGCTATACAAGCTCAGTTGCCAACTTCATGCCGATTTCGGATCGTATGGCGGTACTCGAACTAAACGGTATTAGACCTATATCAGTAATTGCTGTGTATGCGCCAACTGAAATGTATCAGCCAAACGACAAAGATAACTACTACACTTCTCTACAACAAACGCTTGACATGATTCCGCCTAGTCATGTACGCATAGTCGTTGGTGATTTCAACGCCGAGACCGGTAACGATAATTCAGCATGGAGCGGATGTCTCGGAAACTATGGGTTTGGCAGTATTAACGATAATGGGACTAGAATGCTAACGTTTGCGTCGACTAACAACCTAATAGCGGCAAACAGCTGGTTCTGTCACAAAGCACATCAACGAGCGACATTCTACTCAAACGACGGGCGCACACGTAAACAACTTGATCATTTATTGGTGGATAAACGTAACCGATCGATCATCGAAAACGTCAAGGTTGCACAGCGAGCTGACGTTCTTTCGGACCACAAACTGGTTGTGGCATCGATGAAATTGCACCTTAAGGTTGTTCGATCAACAAGGCGTCCCCCACCAGTGGATCTAAATGCCTTTCGTGCCCTCCACGTCAGAGATGGATATCGCTGTGAACTGGCAAATCGCTTTGAAGCACTCAACGACCCCACGACAGTAGAAGACGCGTGGTCTAACATCAAACAGGTTATTAGCTCGTCAACTAAAGCTCGGTGCCCAGTCGAACGCAGGAAGACATCACGCTGGATATCGGAAGCAACGTTGACCTTAGTTGCCGAACGAAAGTCTACTTCTAATCGGAGACGCAGAAATTATCTTATCCGGGAAATCCGAAGAAGACTGCGCGATGATGAAGAAAATTATTGGGGGGAGAAGGCTTTTGAGATGCAGGCAGCAGCGGACAGAGGGGACAACAGAACTCTGTTCACCACCATACACGAAATATCCGGCAAACGAAAGCGCCGAGCACCGCCTGCAAGCTTGCTTAGCGCAACTGGAGCCGTCGTGAAATCACCAGCAGATAAGTTGAAACGCTGGGCTGAACACTTCGAATCGCTGCTAAACCGGCCAGATCCAACCACTCCAGACAATGATCTCGAGTTGGAACAACCAAACGACGAATCAATAGATGTGACGCCGCCAACGAATGATGAAATCAGCAGGGTTATACGTGCTCTCAAATGTCGAAAATCGCCAGGCACGTGTGACATACCTGCTGAAGCTATCAAGGCAGCTGAGCCTGTGATTGTACCTCAACTGGATACACTTTTCAACCTCGTGTGGCAGGAACGAGCTGTGCCTAAAGACTTCAAGGACAGCGTTATCATACCTCTGCACAAGAAAGGTCCAACCAACGACTGCGGCAACTACAGGGGCATTTCGCTCCTATCTATTGCCGGCAAGATACTAACATATATCATACGACATCGACTGAGTAGTGTATATGAGCGTCGACTACGTGATCAACAATGTGGCTTCCGAGCCGGCCGCGGATGCAACGACCAAATCTTCGTACTCCGTCAAATCCTAGAAAAACGCCTAAGACACGGCCAACCAACCGTCGTATGCTTCATCGATTTTGCAGCGGCCTTTGACAGCGTTCACAGAAGCTCAATGTGGAACATATTGCGCAAATGTGGCGTCCCAGAGCTTCTGGTCGACATCCTCACGGACATGTACGCCGGGCAAAGTGCCGAGTTCGATCATCAGATGGCCTAAGCGAGGAGTTTTCTGTCCGCAGCGGTGTAAGACAAGGATGCATACTGTCGCCCATGCTGTTCAACCTTGTACTAGACTGGTTATTGGTCAAATCAATCCAAGAAACTGATGGCGTTGTCATCTCCAACGAAGTGACTCTTGCAGACCTAGAATATGCAGATGACATGGCTATATTACAACCTGATGAACAAAGTTGTCAGGATTTACTTAACCGTATATCAAACAATGCAGCAGCGCTTGGTCTGGCCATCAAACCATCCAAAACGAAGGCGATGTCCATGCATCATCCAGAATCACATTTGCACCTAAACGGATCTCGGATAGATGTTGTGGATTCGTTCACTTTTCTGGGCTCTGTAATCGACTGTTCAAAGGTTGCGGCATCGAAGGATATCAACACCCGGATCGGAAAAGCATCATCAACGTTTGGACAGCTCAAACAAAAACTGTGGTGCAGAAAAGAAATCTCGACAGCGACGAAAATCAAAGTATACAATGCAGCCGTCCTGTCAACCTTGCTCTATGGAAGCTCCACTTGGGTCTGCAACAAGTGTGACTTGGATAGGCTAGAAGTATTTCAACTGTCTTGTCTCAGAACAATACTCGGAATCACGCGCATAGACAGAATACGTAACATCGACATAAGAACGAGGTGTCAACAACCGCCCGTAACAGCGACATTATTCGGTTAAATAGGTTACGTTGGCTGGGACATGTCGCTCGCATGAATCACAATCGACTGTGCAGCCAAGTCTGGCGCTGCGCGGTGCCAGCAAACTGGAAATGTGTTCGTTCAGCACCGAAGAACACATGGCACAAAGCAGCAGCAAAAGACCTCGACCATCTCAAACCAACATATGGCGCTGCCAACTGGAATCGCGACCAAATTCAAATCATTACCGATATGGCCAACGACCGAACGCAGTGGAGACGTATAATCAAATCGGGGATGGTCCCAGCTGGAGGATTCGTCCAACGAGCTCATCGACCATAAGTGCAAGTGCAATACATTAAGTTTAGTATAAAAATTATTTTTAATACTTTTAACTTCACTATACCTTCATTGCTTCCTTCATCTGTTTTACTATGTATAAGTTTCGAAGACCAGGTTCCGGATCTGGTTTAAATGGACTGTTCCGGGTCCGGTAAAATTCGGTCCGGTTATTCCCTGATAAATACTGATACGACAAAAGTGGTTAGCCACCTCTAACATAAGTAACAAAATTATTTTCACTGGAGTATGAAATTAAGGTAGAGATCAACGAAAGTAACATTCAGCAAGAACTCTTCAACTTGAACTCAATTAAATTCATGGCATATATACTCGCAAATTTCATAAATCGATATTTCGTCTTAAGAGTGCATAACATAGTTTACGGTTATAACTTGTAAAAATTAACTTTTACGATTCTATTTCAGCAAAATAAATAGATTTTTCAAAGTTAATCGCTCAAAATGGTATCTTGGACAAACTGGAGGTTCGAGATTTTGATTTAATATCAACAGTTTGAAGTGACCCGTGGTATTCCAGTGCAGTAATAATAGAATAATTCCATTTTATATTAATCTTGCAAAACAAACTGCATTTTGCCCCATTAAACACACGACAAGGATCAACGTGGCATGCTGTCTTCTGTGTTTGGCTCAAGCTTTTAGAGTTTGGTGTTGGCGATACCCTTTTTTGTCTTATTAGTATTTATAAATAAATTTTAATTCGCAGTTCGCAGATTCTCTTCATTTTACAGGTGTATTTAGCTAAAAATAGCACTTACTTATTAAGGGATACAGCGTTTTGGTTGTCTTAGCGTCTGAATGAAAATTTATATTTCTGTGAAAGGTTAAGAGTTTTGTTTAACTAAACTCTTGCTTGAGAGTCAATATTTTAGTGAGTGAAATAACTATTAAAGGACGGTTGATGGACTTCTAAAGAGTATCTTGAAATTCCAATCAAGACTGTTAACACCTTGATATCCCGATGCTGCCTCAAACTTGTTCTGTTCAAGGTCGTCGTTGGATGGCGTACAGTCAACGTAATTCAAACAGCCGACTTCACGGCAGATGGTGAGGATTTCAGATCGGCGACCATCAATCTGACCTCACTATTATCGTCCTTATATTTGATACCTTTTTCTGTAAAATTAACGTATATCAATGTATTCAATATCGTCGAAAATACAGCGTCGGGTTATCCTTTTTTATTGGAATGATACGGTCACGCATAGACAATGTCGTCAGCGTGGTGATAACGCGAACACGTATTGTCGATATAGCCGCTCTATAGTTGACGGCTTTGGCTAGAGTGGCCACATTTTTAGAGTATTTTCAAGGTCAACGTTCATGATCAGTCGCTCACTGGCTCATAGAAGTATGCTTTTTTATTAGACCAACTTGGTGGCGTTGCTCGTCAGGCGATGGATGGCGTACAGATCAATGATGCCAATTACAAGACAGCTCTAAGCATCCTAGGACCTCGTTTCGAGAAGTCGCCATCACAGCTCGTCGGGAGCCTGTACATCAAACTCAGGCGACTTCCACCAGCAACTTTAAATGTCGCATCGCTGACGTCGACATATGATAGCCTCGAAAAGATATTTCGCCAATTGATGACTGCGGGGGAATCTATTGACACAACGCGATCGTTGACACTCGACGTTTTGAGTAAATATCCACTAGAATTGAGTCTCTCAGATTTGATGCGGCGGGAAAATATTGGTCCACAATCGACTCTCAAGGATATTCGTGACGCATTTTCTCGATTTGTTAGCCAATCCGATAACATTGAGAGCTTGCTCAATGACTTGGTGTCTTTCGGTCAAGCATCGAAGTTCCTACCGAAATCACACAAGCCCGAATTTGTTAAGTCAAAGTTGCATCACTCCAATCCCGTATCAGCATACACACCCACGTCGGCCTTCACCTCCATGTCGCCAGCACGCTCAGCTCAGCCCCTCAGACCGACTCCCCGCAGTGTGTGCTATTTTTGCTCTCGAAATCACTTTAATCAGCATTGTGACAAATTCCGAACGGTAGAACAAAGAGCAGTCCGTCTGAGGTTCTTGAAATGATGTGATCGTTGTTTAGCTCCTGACTACTCGGAAATCGGGTTGGGTTGTAAACCCATAAAATGTTTCCATTGTCGTATCGAAGCCCAACACATTACGTCACTATGCCTGCGACAATTCCATCGACAGCTATAAAGGGTAACGCAGACCTAACAACGGCCGTCAACGATTCAACTTCTCTAGTTGTCGGCCTTTGGTTGTCTCACATCGAGTGAAGCTCAACATCCATCAACGACATTGATCAGCTCGGACAGTAACTGCTCACACAACACCGCTGATTCCCGACTGCCCTATTTTGGCCGCAAAAACTACCTCGAGCTGATTTACGAGCCCTAGAGGCGTTGAAAACGCAGCTGGCCGACGATGCTAACCAAACAGACGCCTGAGTCGATATTTTGGTGGGCACTGATTACGTCTGGGACTTCATTACCGGTCCCAACGTCTCTACATCATCTTGGCTGTTTTTCATCCCGTCCACAGTTGGAATGCTTATTGCCGGCCGTGGTAAAGTGGGGAATGGCAACAACAAATTTACCCGAACTGTCCATTTAAACTGGATCCGGAACGGGAACCTGGCCTTCGAAATTTATATGTAGTAAAACACATGAAGGAAGAAATTAAGGTATAGTGGATTTAAAATGCATTAAAAATAACTTTTACATTAAACTTAATGTATTGCGATAGCATTATTGTCTTCCTGAAACTTTAAAGAGACTGAGGAAGTTAATAATGTTTATTTATCGATCAAAATGTCGGTTTTTGGACAGCCAGAGCAAAAAATGTCTTCCAATATACACCATTGCGTATACTGCGTCAAATCGAACATGCATACAAAGCTTGGAGCGTAGAATACACACTTTCGCTCTGTCTCCAGTCGCCTCCCTTTACTACACATACGTTTGTTACATGTTCTGTAGGAAAGTAAGAGACACTGTTTAGGCTAGCGTTGGACAAACAGTGCCCATCAGTTAGATGATAACTTTCTAATAAGATTGCTATAAATGAGGCAAACTGTGATGCTGCTCGCACAGTTTCAATAAATGCAGTTCATTGCCAAGAAAGCCGTTTCTAGCTGCGTTGCAGATAACGTTAGTTTACTTCAATTTAGACTGATTTACCAAGTTTACAAGCGCACTGGCTGGTACTTGACATAATTTATGTTTGTCGAGCATACTCTAAGTACTTCTGCGTAAGCCATACTCTGTTATCGAGTTGGACCGGTTTAATACGAACGTACCCCGCAGACTTCTGAATGTGTAAAATAGCTGCTACAAGCATCGACCTGACTTTGATTTGTTAACAAACTCCTGCAGGTTATTATGAAAAATTCCTACTGTATTTATGTGCCCTACTTACGTTTCACACGGCAAATTGCTTAGTTAACCTTTTCTTTTGCTTCGTTGTATTGGAGCTTGATAATTGTATAATATATGTTATATTATACATATGTTTGGATCACAGATGAAGCAAAAATGTGGAAAATGTTTAACAGGAATTCCGGTTCCGGTATGGTTTTTGCCCTTTGCCGGAACCGGAATTACTCCCTGACAGAAACCTATGCACTCCAGCTACGCGAATGTGGTCTTGCGGCTGTCAATACCGCAACATTGTCCCTCAAGCCGAACATGGATGAATTTTTGGGCATTGGAGCACATTGGTATCACTGATGACCCCGTTGTGAAAGATGACGACGTGGCTTTGGCTCAATGTAACAGCACTATTCGCTACTCTAATGAACGTTATCAGGTGCAGTGGCTGAAAAAGGATAATTATCGGAACCTGCCTATCAATATTGAGTTGGCTACAGGCCGGTTTTCGTCAATGGACTGGCGACTCCTCAGCTCGACTTCGGAAGTTAAACGCAAGTACCAAGAAATTATCGAAGACCAGCTCAACAAAGGAGTCATCGAACGTGTTCCGCAGAACGAGATCGATTGGTGTCAATGTCCCAATCAGGTACCTACACTAAATGCCACACCATCCCGTCATCAAACCATCTAGAGAAACTACAAAAGTCCGGATAATATACGACGCCTCGTTGAAGACGACCAAGGATAGCCCGTCATTAAATGAGTGCCTATACCGAGGGCCTGTATTGCTCCCGGATTTGTGCGCGATATTGATTCGATTTCGGATGCGTTCGGTCGCCATTGTAGCCGACATCGAGAAAGCGTTTTTGCAAATGGGTCTCCAACCACAAGGTGTCGACAATTTGATGGCGGTGCTGATTTGTCGTAATATGTATGCGTACGCTGTGTAGACGATGTCGAGTCGTCGAAGATATTTTGTGCTAAAGCCAAGCGGATTTTTTGTGACGCGGGAATGAACTTACAGCAGTGGGCCTCATATGCAGTAGACGTTGTTTCAGGTCTTCCGGAAGCGGAATGCGTCAAACAGGACGATAATAAAGTCCTTGGTGTGATATGGGATACCCGCAGCGATACCTTACGTCTGAACGGTACTATTGCTGACCCTCGACACCGTCGCTGACGTACAAAACGAGACGTTTTAACTACTATCGCGTCAATTTACGACCCACTTGGTTTATTCCAACCAGTTACTAATACAGGCAAAGTGCTTCTTGCATCACTTGTGGGCGGATGCGAAAGGTTGATGACGATATCGGGGATGAATTACGATGTGAATCGCAAACCATAATCGGGGATATAGTGCCACTGTTTAAGTCTCGACTTGTTCGGCATCCGAAGGTGTCTAATGTTACCTCTATGGATACTTCGGTTATCGTGTTCTGCGATACGTCGCAGTGATCGTATGCTGCTGCCGCTTCGAACAGGTGAAGGGTGGCAGACTACGTTATTATTTGGGAAATCTCGTTTGGCTCTGACGCACAAGTCGGGCAATGATGTAACCATGACACGCCTCGAATTACTCGGAGTAACTATAGATGTCAGGGATGGTCGATTTGTCCGCGATGCTCTACAACTCGAAAATGAGCCACGTATGTTTGTTTTTATCGATTCGATGTGTTTTACATTGGCTAATCACCACGAAGCCGTTATCCGTGTTCGTGTCGAATCGTGTTCAAGAAATTAAGACCACTACAAACATCGAATATCGCTATATCAATACCACCGACAACCCTGCTGATGTGTGTACACGCGGAACTACGGCGAAGGACTTGCGGAAGAATAAATTCAGGTGGTGTAGCCCGCGTTGGTTATCGACAACTATCGCAGCATGCCCGGATACCCCATTCACGAGTGTTCCTTGTGATATTTCTCCCGACGCCAGGGAGTAACCGGAATTCCGGTTCCGGCGAAAATCGTGTTCCGGTTGCGGTTCCGGCAAAGGGCAAAAAGCATACCGGAACCGGAATTCCGGTTTAAAAATTTTGTTTGAAATTTTCCACGTTTTTTGCTTCATTCTGTAATCCAAACATATGTAATATATATTATACAATGATCAAGCTCCAATACAACCAAGCAAAAGAAAAGATTAACTAACCAATTTGCCGTGTGAAACGTAGATAGGGCACATAATTTGAGCAGGAATTTTTCATAATAACCTGCAGGAGTTTGTTAAATCAAAGCCAGGTCGATGCTTGTAGCAGCTATTTTACACATCCAGAAGTCTGTGGGATACGTTTGAATTAAACCGGTCCAACTCGGTAACAGAGTATGGCTTACGCAGAAGTACTTATGGTATGCTTGGCTAACATAAATTGCGTCAAGCACCCGCCAGTGCGCTTGTAAACTTGGTAAATCAGTCTAAATTGAAGTAAACTAACGTTATCTGCAACGCAGCTAGAAACTGCTTTCTTGGCAATGAACTGTATTTATTGAAACTGTGCGAGCAGCATCACAGTGTGTCTCATTTATAGCATTCTGATTAGAAAGTTATCGTCATTATGATCTAACTGGTGCGCACTGTTTGTCCAACGCTAGTCTAAACAGTATCTCTGACCATTGATCAGAAAATTACATTCTATCTATTATTTTCTCTTAGAATCATATAAACCAATAATTTTAAGTTTCCTACAGAAGAACATGCAACAACGTATGTGTAGTAAAGGGAGGCGGCTGGAAACAAAGCGAAAGTGTATTCTACGGTCCAAGCTTTGTAAGCACATTCGATTTGATGCAGTATACGCACTGGTGTATAGTAGAAGACATTTTTTGCTCTGAATGTCCAAAACCGACATATTTGATCGATAAATAAACATTATTAGCTTCCTCAGTCTATTTAAAGTTTCAGAAAGGCAATAATACCATCACAAATACATTAAGTTTAATGTAAAAGTTATTTTTAATGCATTTTAAATCCACTATACCTTCATTTCTTGCATCATCTGTTTTACTATATATAAATTTCGAAGACCAGGTTCCGGTTGCTGGTTCCGGTTCCGGTTATTCCCTGCCCGACGCATCAGTTGAATACAGAAAGGGAGTTGACGTTCAAGCGCTTCTTGTTGACGGAGAGGGTGTGGTTACACCGCAGTTTCCTTTGACGATCGACCTTCAACGGTTTCGCAAATTGCAGCGGCTGACAGCATGGTGTATTCGTTTCGTCAAAATACTAGTGTGGGAGTCTCTATCAGTCGTCATAAAAACAACAGCTCCGGCAAACGCGATTTCTTTGTTTGTAAATTTTTCAACCTCGGGGTCGCTTACAAGAGACGATTTAGCAACGACGAATTTCTTGTGTTTCGGGATGTTCAACGGAAAACTATGGCGATTTAATCGATTCCATTTCAAAAGGTACGGCCCATACCCTTGTCAAGCAGCTTGGAGTGGCATTTGACGGTCATGGTATCTTGCGATGTTTCGGTCAGCTGGACCATGCTGAACTAGCATCAGAGGCAATTTGGCCGAAACTACTGCCCCGTAATGATCGTGTGACTGACCTGATTGTCATGGAAATGCACGAACGTCAACTACATGCTGGAGTAGGGCACACGTTGAGTCAACTATGTCGAGAATTTTGGATTCCTCGTGGTAGAAACGTTGTTCGGAAGGTCATTTCTCGTTGTACTATTTGTCGTAGACACAAAGAAATGGCGTTCGCTTTGCCAAGGATGCCTCCATCACCTCGGGAGCGGGTGGCAAGGTCTTGTTCTTTTTGTTACACCGGTCTTGACTATTTTGCCAGTGAATGAAAAGATGGACGGTGATACGGTGAAGAATCTTGGGTATGTCTATTTACATGCTTGTCAGTTCGAGTGGGTGCCCGACTACGCGGCCCTGGGTTCTCCAAATTGGGAGGTTGGGGGCCCTGACATTTTTCGGTTCACCCTGGTTAAGAACATGTGCCTCCTGGCAAAATTTTGGGCTTCCCCGGTTCACCGCCTCTTCGAAATTTATTTTATTTCCAATCGGTCCGAAGTACATAAAATTTAATCAAAATTTGTACTAAAATTTCGTGCGGAAGCCAAAAATTTCGCAAATTTTGTCAAAATTTGCTTCAAAATAGCTTTTTTTTCTTCATCAAAACCATTTTGGCAGTGTTTCTGACACGATTTTTAACCGTTTTTCTTTTGGAAAAATGCCCCCTGACAAAATCGGGCGCCCCAAGGTTCAGAACCAGGGGCCCCTGGTTCATGTCCTCTGACAAAACATTCAGCGAATGGAAAGCCCAGTGTCCAACGAATTTCTTCATTGCCTAGTTCGATTCGTTTCACGAAGAGGCACACCAGACCTAATTATCTGCGATAATGCACCTCACTTTCGTACAGCGAAGTCTGTCTGTGACTTTATCTGGGCGAACGTATATCGTGACGAAACTATGCTTTCGTACGTCGCCGACCGCGGCATTACATAGCATTTCACACCGCAACTAGCCCCGTGGCAAGGGGTTTTTACGAACGACTTGTCAGAGTTGTGAAGAGTTCGTTTAAGTTCGTTCTCTGTCTTAGGATACTGAGGTTCAGCAAATTCATACCGTTGTGCGCTGAAGTCGAAGCGGTACCCAATTGTCGGCCGATCACTTACGTCCACGGCGATCTCCATTCGGGCCCTCTTTACATCCGATCGATTTTCTTACGGACCTCGCAACAGGGGTCCCAAATTTATACCGTTGTGCGCTGAAGTCGAAGCGGTGGCCAATTGTCGGCCGATCACTTACGTCCACGGCGATCTCCATTCGGGCCCCCTTTACATCGATCGATTTTCTTACAGACCTCGCAACAGGGGTCCCAGTGATTGATGGTGAGCTGTCCATCAACACTCTCGGGATTGCCGGAAAAAACGTAGTGCCGGGGTGGAAAGTCAAACAATGAAAGCTTGACTCTTTGTGGCGTCATTGGTATGACGAGTACTTGCTGAGCTTGCGTGAACTTGGGCATCTCCCACTGTCGACCAAATGGTATTAGTCAAAGATGTCGATGCGCCTCGTGGAACGTGGAAGTTGGCTCCGGTAGTTCGGTTCGTTTATAGTAACGACGGGCGGTCCGCTCCGCTGAGTTACAACTGCCTAACGGTGGCATAATTCGACGATCAGTGAATCATCTGTAGCCGTTAGAAGTTGGTGCTGTCGCGTCGGATGCACATGTGCACGACGATGAAATTACACCGGGCGAAGCCGAGAAATCTCTCAATAACGATTTAGCTAGGGGACTGGCCCCTCATTTTCGGCCGTCCTGATTTTTTTCGTCCTCGTCATGTCGTCGAAAGAAAAGATCGGTTATGTCAATTCACACAAAATTTCAGGTTATATACACTAAAGTAAATATATATATTATATAATCAATTTGTTAAAATTGTTTTCGACGGAGTATGAAAACTGTGAATGTATAACATAAAAAACTTGTTGGACTTCCTTTTAGCAGACGTCAGTGGGTCTGGACCCCATCCCAACTCTCCCCTTTGTTCTAAAAATGGGTTACTCCTCTGTCTGTTTAGAGCAACTATAAATATTTATGGTAGTCTTTTCAGTTAGTCATATTGACAATATATACATTTTATGTAGTGACACGAAATATAATTTATCTTAATTTGATAGGTTTAGCGTGATAATGAGTAACATTCCGTCTGATTCACCGACCACGTCTGCGCCTGCCACTGATTCGATAATAGGAGAGGTGCCGTTCGACGACAGCACTTGGAAGGGTTACCTTCAAAAACAAACAACGGAACTGCTCATTTATGCTGCCAAAGAACCTTACCAATTTCTCTACTATGTACTGCTATGCCTTTCACCGTTGTTTGCCATAAGGTTGGTTATCAGTATAGGCAGTATGTATAAACGTGCAATTTTGATATATACTTTGATTTTGTGAAGTCCCAGTTATTGAGTAAAACATACATAGGAGCCGTGGCTTGTGACCATATGCCAGGGAAAGCTGAGGGTTATATATCAAATATTTGATTGCCCAAGCAAAAGTTTGATATCATTACTTGACCGATAAACTAGGTAGCTATATAGCTTCTATAGGTAATTTTGTACGCAGATGTATTGAACATCAATTTATAAAATCAGCCGGACATCAGCCATGTTGGTTTAATTTTTGAATTAATATACCTCCGTTTTGCTTATATATGGACTCACAATGTGCAATTAGATTTGTTTTGTAGTGCAGTTTAAGATAAATATTAATTTCTCTTCAAAATGAAACCTATAACACCAATATTATCTCGAACGGCTACATGGTATTATTGTTATCAGGCATTTTAGGTCTCATGGGCCCGTTTAAAGACCAGTTTTGGCAGAACCCAGCTGCGTAAATATCGGCTATAGCAGTACACAATATATTAATATGTAGAGGATGAACTTTTCTATAAAATGAGACCAACAACTACCATAATATAGCTCGAGCGGCTGAGGAGCTATTATATTTTGGGTCCCATAACCTGATCAAAAACTGTGTTTTGACCTAATTCTACAGCGTAAAAAGTGCGGGCAAAATAATAGCAAACGATTTGTAGCTAGGTAAATGATGACATGCTCTTCAAAATAAGAACAAAAAACATCCATATAGCACGAGCGGTTGCGGAGGTAATGCCGGTCTCGTATATTTTTGGCCTAATATGTCCGTTTTCATCCAAATATCCTGCATCCTAAAGGAGTCACGTAGTATTATATAATACAGGCTTATTTGATGTATAAAATGAGCCCAAACTTACTCACATCATCCATTGTCGAGCTACGTTAAGTAACGTGATTTTGGGGCTGCTTCGCGATCCGTCACGAGCCCGTTTTTTGTGTTAGGCTTCGCACCCGCGCACAAATAGAGATCTCAACCTTTCAAATGAGCTATCACCGCATCAACGTTGAGTTTTGTGGGTGACCCTTAAAATCTTGTACCGGACTTTGTCAAATTTCGCCATTATCCGATTCTTCTTCGTTTGGAATTTTCGCTTAGCACGTTTCAATCTAAACAGCATGTTTTGAGGTCTCACGTTACTTGCCAAATTTGTTGTGCAATAGTGTGCTTTTGGAATAGTCATAACAAATGCTGTTTTCGGCGATGTTTAGTGCTATTTCGTCAACTAGTCACTGTTGCAACGATGACTGACTGAGATTTGCGATATTTAGAAGTAAAATTGATATAAATGTTAAAAGTATTTCGCTTACAACTTGCGTCAGAAGATTACAAATTGCTCAATAAACAACAGACCCAAATAATACGTTTCGTGAGATAAAATTATATGCGGTTCGCATAATATGTAGTGACTGTGATTTTCCCAAAACGTCTGAACCTTTACATGCATAGTCGAGTTTTTTTGAGATTAGATGGATAGATAGATAATTTGCAAGATTAGGAGGGCATGACACTGCATAGGTCAGTTAAGCAGAGATCCTTTGCTACCCCTTACCCATTGAGTTTCACCCAGAGCTGATCTCCCAGTGGTAAGAATGAACCATAATGGCCAATAGATCTGAATATGGGGAATCTCGTCCATCTCCAACTTGTTATTCCCCAAGAACCTCTCTCGCTTCATCCCAATGCATACATCTAAGTAGGAAATGTTCTATTGTCTCCGCTTCCGCCCCATACAAATCACACATGTCACTGTCCCTCCGCTTCATTACCGAAGACAATGTCCCGTGGTCACCTGAATAGCAACCCGAAGTCGATCCATGCACAATTTCCAAGGGTATCTGCGCTTCTTGTAAGTCAAATATAGGAAAAATAGTCGCGTTTACCGACACATTCCTCCTATTGTCCGTCAGAACTTGTGCTCTTTCTCCAACAGTTACCCACGAGCACGTTTTACCGTTGCAATTCTATCAAGAACATGTGGTTCCGGGCTATGTACAATTCCCCTGCGCCTTCCTTTGCCAATCTATCGGCCACGTGGTTTCCAGCAATCCTTGAGTGACCCTAACCCAATAAACGGACGATTTGTTTTCCGCTCCTAACATGTTTAAACATTCTAAGCACTCCAGAACGGTCGCTAATGTGATCGCGGAACTATTAAGAGCTATCAGCGCAGCTTGGTTATCAGTGCATATCCTGATCTTTTTCCCTCTGGTTTTGACATGTATCAACCCTTCACGCAACTTTTAATCGCAATTTCAGCATGGAACACAGTTGCCAGGCTACCCAGTGTAATCTCAAGTTGAATGCCATTGCTAATATACAGTCATGCCCCGGATCTCCTATTTACCACCTCTCAATAGTAGTGAGTAATCTGTGTAATAATCGCTGATATCTTCCTCCTGCTTCGTGGCATTGTAACCAACATGGAATCGCTTAATCCGTATAATAGATCTCCTGACAATTTAGTCAGGTGACATATATATTTAACCCAGATAATTGCATAGTGTTTCCGTTAAGTGCACGTTTATAACTTCAAAAAATAATATTTATGTGCAATGAAATGAGTTAGATACTTGCAGCATATGGGAACGATGTAATCGACCAGGCAGGTAGGTATGAGCGACGATGTTCATATCCAGTGCAATAAAACTGGCTTACTGCATTTTTATGTGAAAAGGTTCACATGGCATAAAATGATTGTAATAGTCTAGTACTCAAGCTATGTGGATTTTTGTTTACTTTGTAGGCATGTATATATAGGTTTGTTTTAAGCAATGCATGACGCTTCCTGTTGAAACCAAATTTGTAGGTCTAGGTACCATGTTGGGTGAAATTTTCCATTATTAATGATTTTAAAGCTATAAAAACTAGATATTATTTTTGAATTAACATTCTGATTTCCTCTAAGATTACATCCGTATTTGGCGCGATTGGTATATATATATTACACTTTGCCATAGATAAACTCCATATTAAAAATGGTATTGTCTACAACGTAGACAATTTAGTAAGCTATGTCATGAAGTTTTGCATAAAGCATATTAGTTTTGTGTTCAAATACTTAATTCCTTCAGTGCATTTCTATCATGGAAGCTCGCAAAAACAATTGAAAAAGAGGAAAAGGACCGAAAACGTAAGCAAAAACGAGAAGCTAACATAGCAAAATCAAAGCGCAAAGCCGACTGAGGATCGAGTTGCGCTATGTGCTTCACATGCTTTAAAGTAAGTTGTTTTCTTCAGCTACTGGTTTTTAGACAAACGGGACAACAGCAACGCATCAGTTTTCGGATCTCACGGCTGTATTTAGACGTTGAACAGCCTTGGCAAATCAGTGACTGAGCAGAGTATTGGTTTTGCGGTTTTTCAGATACCTGCTTTTTGATTTTGCGTACATGTTGTAACTTACAAAACATACGTAGTTTTATCGCTGATTGTAGCCACAATTCAAATTCTATCTTCGCCTCAACGCTACAGCGGGCTACATATCTGACAGTCAAAATGAATTAAATTTTAGGGCAAGCAAATAATCGAGCGAGTAGCGCTCAGTTCTGGCAGGTACTGGATATTGCGCTCGCTGTGCGTGCTCCATTGTTTGACAGTTCTAAATTTAATAATTAACCAACTCGTCAGGATCGCATGGTTAAAATAATCGAAACCACATACTAAACAAATTAAAGCATCGTCGTAGATTTATTTTGTGGCAACTTTTTTGGCTCACTATTGTTTAGAATACTATAAGCTGAAAGTGAAACCCATATGAGATTCGACGTAGGTAGGTTTATTGCAGGGAACAATTCGCGAACCGGTAAGAGGAACAGTACATTTAAAACGCAACCGGAACTGGCACCTGTTCTTATAAATTTCATATTATAGCAAAACTAAGTGAAGGAAGCATAATAAAAGTGATGTGGATTTGAAAACAAGTTGAACCCGTCTTTCATTCAACCGTTACGTTGAACTTAATATATTATAATATCATAGAATTTGTGGAGCTTTGGCGATGCTGATTCAGCTAAAATACTTTATTTATCGATCGATATGTCACGTGTCCTGCATTGTTTGCGATCCACCAAAGGTGACAGAAATGTTTTATCCTATTCATTTGTATGTGTACTATGTCGAATGTACCCGAATGAATATAGAATACACATCGGCCTCGTTTTCCTACAGTTAATAGACATGCATTTGTGTTAACATGTTCTGTTGGAATCCTGAAATGTTGGTTTCGGTGGCTTTGATGGGATAAAATACTCAGGGTTTTGCTTTCTGGACACATGTGCTATAACTGATACAAGCTGTCTCTCCATTTAACAATAATAACAGTTCACTGCCTAGAACAAAGCCCCACATTCGATTGTAGAGAGGGTACAACTCTATTGTATACTGATATACAAAATTTACATTGGGTGTTTCTTGATGCATTTTGCTAGATCAGCCTATTGATTGAGGAAATCATACTGATATTCTGCAATGCATATCTGGTTGAACAGGTTCAATTTAAACAAAGAGACAAAAAATATGAAATTTATAAATCACACATCTTTAGAAAAATTACCATTTGAAAAGTGATTTGTACGCAGTAGAACCCCTTAGATTTGTCTTGATATATACCTCGCCAATACGATTGCTTTTATCGTATTTAGCAACTCGAAGAAACCGTAGACACGTTCGATTGATCTTTATATACACCTATGTTGGAAAAGTGGCGAAATTCAACTATTTTGGCGCCAAACTTTACCCATTTGCTCTGGCACCGTCCGCCAAGACTTTAATAGCACGGCCTATATATTGTAAACACAACGAAACCAGTTTGTTTAACGAGTTAAATAACCCTATAATTCATAGCTAACCCCAACAAGCAAAAATCTTGCTTTGTAAAAGTTTTGAAGTTTTCACATTTTTGACTCATAGCTAGAAAACGGCAACTCTGACGAAATATGCATAACAGCAAAATTCTGGCTTTCCCAAAGTGCCTTATGAAATCGAACTGGGGGTATCTGGGGGCGAGAAATTAGGTTTCTTCCAGGTCGACCTGGTGGGAATGAAAAACGCGAAAATATAATATGTCGCTTATTCCCAGTAAATTCTAAATTCCCCCATGACTTTTTGTCTGAAAATTTATGTTTTTGTTTGCCAATTGTTTTTTAAACATTAATTGCTACTATTTATAATGCTAAAATATCGTTTTTAGTTTGAAAATACATTCGCGGTAGTAAAAATGCATGAAAATACTTAGTATTTTTAAGCTAAATATATCCCCGAGTTTTAATTTCCCCCGAGAATGAGTATGGGTACCCCCACTTTTCGGAGGGCTGTGGTCAGGCCAGCACTATGTAGTAAAACTCTACCGATTGACGGCAATAATACGTATTGTTTTAGACCCGCGGTGCAAAAATTTCGGGATGTTTCTAGTTCCATTAGTAAAAACTGTCGTATTTTTGCCTCGCATTGAAAAATATACCTGTAATTTAGTCGTGGAAAATCTCCTGGGGCTGAACTGCTGGGAAGTCAAAAAATACCATGAGGCCGGAATCTCGGGATATAGATTGTTAAAGATATATAAAGTGTCGTTTCAAAATAGGCTTCGTAGACCATTCTAGAATTTAGTTTATACTCACAATTTCGCTTGTCAAATGAACTAAACTTGTTGTAAGTGTCGTATTTTTGTGGATATATATATATATTTTATTTTTGGACGCTAATTTAGAGCACAAACCATGTTCAGCTAATGCACCAGCAACCCGAATCGAAACAACATTTTGAGCACCAATTTGAACCGAACTCATTCGTTTTGACGCTTCAGATCAAAATGACTTAATTTTAATCATATTTATTGGCGCATCTTGCAGTAGTTGTCCTATGGTCCCATGTCCTTTGGTACACCTCTTTCCATTGGAGAATATAGGAAAAAATGGGAACTAACAAACGGTATAAAATTGCCAAAAATTTGGTAAAATCATGAATTTTAAAAAATTGGGACATTCGATCCCCCCACATTGCCGAAATCATCTTTCCCCTCGAAGACGATGATGATAATTAAGTCATTATAGGTATATAGAATACTGCAACTAACCCCCAAATCTTTAGGCTTACCCTCAACCGGGTGGACGCCTCAAATGGAAAATGGGATATAGCATATATATGTTAGTTGCATCGTTTTAAGATCATGTTTGATGCATTATTAAACCTGAAGGACGATGTCGGAGTTAAATTTTGGTAGCAGAAATAGTAAAATTTTGTCACTTTTTCAATATATGGACGTATGTAGGTCATTAGCATGTGGCTATACGGGTCTGAAGCTGCCAGATAAGATAAAACCAATTTTATTTGCGTGGTATGCATCAGATAAAGCAAGTGCTAGAGACATATAACGTAAAATTAGTTCAAAATTAAAATTTTTCTTAACATTTGTGATTTATAAAGTTAAGAGTTTTCGTCTGATCATTGAAGGAACAAATAATGAATCCTACTGTATTGAATCTGCTGTAGCGTGCTGTCATTGCATTGTTAGTAGATTGTTGTTGTGGGATTTAAAGAGCCGAATTCGGAAACTTGCAATAGTTGGAAAGCTCAGATTAGCCACACTTCTTCCGCTTCCAGTCGCTGCGCGAGTAACTTGTTATATTGTCTGCAGTGTCTTCGTTTCTTATTAGAATACAAATTATGGATTTACACTTTTTGATAACATTATTATTTTGCCACAGTTATTATATATGATCAAATCTTACAAACACCAATTTTTACTATTTCAGATCATGGCACTCTTTGTTGCGGCGAATATTGTTGGTCCTTGAAAGCCTTTTCTATATATAACATACAATGCTGCTAGGTGTCATGTTCTGTTAATGTATTAATATTGCAGTATATTGTATACTTTGAGGCTTATATGATAAAATAATTGGCACGATGAATGTGAAAACGATAGCCGGAATGCAAAACAGTACTATAGAAGCTGTATGCCCGCTTGTAAGGAAATTAATGGGATGTCTGGCCAAAGGAAACTTCGGCCGTGCTGTTCAAAATTTAGTTTCAAAATCTGGCGACGGATTTTATTTCTCAACTATTTTACATTCAGGCTTTGTATGGGAATGCAACTTTGGCACCCATTACCGCTGCAAACGCGGCGACAGTCTCGTTATGATATTTTTCGGTTCCTTTGCAAATTCAGATTGACTTTTTCAATTTAATCCCCTGGAATGTGTGTCATGAGAAAAAGAACCGGTACCGAAATGTTAATGTATGCCTTTTTCCACTGCTATTAATGTGATCATGCTGGTAAATACTGCTGAATTCAGTATCTAACCTTTGTTTCACGGTGCTCATAAATTCCAGGAGAACGCCGAAGTAGCTTCAATAGCATGTCATCTGCGATTATGTATCTACCGTGTACTAGTCTAGTCACTCTGGTCGTTATTTGTACTTTTAATGTGTGCAATATAATAATATTAACTGAACAATATGATACCAGTTTTATCGCAACCTAAGTTAATTATTGTTGCATTGGGTAGAGATCAGGGAACCCGAGGACGGGTTCTCCTCCCTCAGAAATTAAGCGGGGGAATCCTTCCTTCTGCGCTCTGCCTCCTCCCCAGAAAATTAAAGCATATATATATTTGAAATTTTGACAGATTTCAAAAATTTTTGTCAATATCTACAGAAAACGGCGCGTTGGGAGCAATGTATGCAGGTTAAGGAGGGCTTCAGCGTTTAAGGAGGGACCCCGTATGTGGCATATACATGTTTTATCTTGTTTTACGTCCTCTCCAAACTTGTTTTATTGTAGCTAGCCTCCCCAGACCTGTTATATCATCGATTGCGCCAGTCTCCCATCGTTCCCGGCTGCTTGTTATTGGGTAACGTGTATTATTATAATACTGAATGCGGAAGTTGTGGTTAACAATAATTGGCATAGTGTGCGAATTGTAATCGGCACAATTTGCGTCTAACTTACGCCTCCTTAGCGTGACTACTCTCCAGAAGCTAGAATTTATTTAGTTAGGCAATACTTTGTACTGCAACATAATTAATCGAGAAGCATTTTATAGATCTATTAGATTTATTTATTTATTTAGAGTGACTAAGAAGGGTACTAAACCATAATCATCAAGTTTGATGCAAAAAATAAAAGTTGAGATTTATCTATTTTGTAAATACCGTTATTGCATATGTAAATTGCTCATAAAGTGCCACGCGTTTAAGCTAGATAAGTCGTAGATACTACCACGTTGCTTGAAGTGTCCCCAGCTTTAAAGGGATGTCACTTGGAGTAGTAGGGGGAATTGTGTGGAAGTTGTAAAAAGTAGACATGAATATAATATGTATTTGTCTTGCTTATGTGGGTTTTCACGGCGTATAATGAAACTCCTATAAGTGCCGAATCCTACATCTAGGCAGACTATAGCAGGACTGTGTTTATTTTATATATATACGTGTGTGCAAAAGCGTAGATTAACGCTTGTTGCCATTAATAAATGTATATTGGTTTCATTTTATGAAGCAGTTCGACCTAGAAGATATATTACAATGGCTGTGCAGACGAATGTCTAAATTTAGAGTTTCCCGCTTTCCTGCAGAAATTTTTATTTTTACATGTAGTTCTCTCTTTCACTTCATTTGTTGTTTCAGGAAAATTTCTAGGAAAAGTATAAACAGAGCTTCGAAGTTTTCTGAAACGTGAAACAGGAATTCTCGATACGAAATTTCAATATAAACAACACGTAGGGATGGTTTGGTAAATGTGTAGCCAGCAAGCTTTGGAAAAATTAGGAAACAGAAGTTGGAGAATTTTGCTCAGGAAATTTCTGGGATTTCCTGTAGCAGAACGAGCAATTTGAAAGTTGGCGAAATATATCGGGTTCTTTTACTCACGAAATTTCAAAGTTTTCCTGGAAAATTCAATTCACTTTCAGTATTCAGATATTGCCGAAATCTGGAAAGAAATTTTAGCGGTAAAACATAAAGGAGGTGGGTTAGAATAGGGAAAATCGTGGAAACGTTAAAGTTGAAGGAATTTTACCGATTTTCTTTTCCTGAGATTTTAGAATTTTCGTAGGTTCCTTGATTGAAAAGTTTCTTCGCTATCTCTGTTTCCGAAATAGAACAATGAACATTTTTCTTCACAAAATTAAGTCTTCTGCAGCTGAATAAAAACCCAACCGTCGGTTGGGGCTGTAATTAAAAAACTGTATCATAAGCTTTGTGGGGCACTCAAAAATCTCCATTAGTAATACCACGGAGGTATATTAAATACCGTTATGGCGTAGAAATACAATACGACCGGCTAATTTTTTTCAAAATGGAAATGTCCCAAGTTTCTCGGAAATTTCAGAAAACAAAATTTGAAAAACCAGTATTTTATTTTAATAGATTCTTTATCATTAAAAAAATTCATTTGGGCTAGTGGATCGCAGCCGTATTAAGGCGCTGTTGACTTGCGATAAGGGACGCATGCATATTACATTTTTTTACTGGACCCCGCTGATGCGGGGCGCCATCACTATCAGAAGTGGCGCTTTCTGCAACTCTTTGCGATCTCCACCTATGTTTCACTGGTACATTTGACCACTGATACAAGGCATCGGGACTCATTTAAAACTTCAAGCTGTTGACCATCCACCTCTCGTGTACTGGTTTGATGGCTTCTTCACAAACCAACCCGCTTAGTGGAAATGCTGAGCGTCTGCAACATTGACTGTAGCGTAACGGCCGAGTTAGCTAGCAATGCAATTCCATCCTTCGGTATATAAAGGCTGTTTCTGACTGCTCAATCTACGGCGTAGCTGAAAAACATGGTGCCTATATGGAGCATTGTGTTACACCGGTCTTTATAGAGAATGGCGCTGAGGTGGAGTTGAAGCCAAATCATAACAGCTTCAGTGCTGCGGTACATCGTCCTAATCTTATTTGGAACGCCATCTGCATCCGTAATTGGCGAACGGAGATTCACGGTCAACTGAAGCCGACAAAAACAACCAGCGTACTGCAACAAAATGCATGACGGGTGTGCAATAGCTGCTGAATTATGAAAATTTGGTCCTTAGAGCTGCTGAAGCATGCCTGCTGTTCACGTATAAAGTGCTTGCAGAATCACGATTTCCAGGATTTTGAGCTCAAACGGAAGCCGCGATGTGCCTCGACAGTTTTTACATTGTATATCACCCTAAAGATGTAAAAGCACCGCTGTGTTCCATTCCGAGGGTATGCGCTTTTAATGCCATATTGCCTGGAACAGCTTCTCCAACGCGGATGACAACATCTCTTGGGCAGCTTTGAAGACCTCTACTTGCACTCGTCAATGCCTATTGCTTTACCACATTTGAGCGCCTAGTGGCTTTGTATTCAGATGATATTGGAAATGGTCCTTTCACCTCACCAATCAGTTTCTCTGATGGCGGATAATGTTGCCGATAGAGCCACGTACCGTTTCACTGATTTCATCAGACCGGTTGGTTATTTTCCAGATCTTGGTGAACAACTTTTCGTGGTCACGCACATAGTTGGCGTTAGCTAGTCATCGACATGCGCCCGGCAGCCATCGGAATCCTTTTTAAAATTGTTATTGACATGACGTCTCAGAATCGGTCGCAACTTGCCGTCGTTCAATACTTTAACTTGCTGGACCAACTGCAGCGAAGCATCCAACATCCTGGTAACTTTTCCTTTGAGCTGGCTTTAGCGACGCTTTGAGATTCCGTCATCATGATGTCGCGAATTTCATGGCCGTCGTCATGAATATTCGAGTCAGGTTGAGAATACCACAAAGCGATTGCTCATCGAGTATCGGAAACTCTGTCTATTGTTGGTATAAGGAAGACATGAAACATTTGGTCTTATGATGCTTTTGACAAACGTCGTAGTAAAAAGCTTAAAGTATACTTCGATACATGCAAGACGTGACCGGTGTTAACTGTGTTACCCCTGTAGGACTGACAGTCAACGGCGTTTTGTTAAGATGAAGCCGGACTGGATGCTATACGGCGCGTCCGGAGCTAGCCAGATCTGTAAGATGTCATTCGTTGTGCTTGAAAGCGGTACTGCTGCTGAACAGATCCGTCACTTCGGCAAATATAGAGAGTCGAAATCCGTTGTCATTTAAGCTGCCCACTGCATATATATGCTTGCCAAATGTCGATGTGTCTTGGGTTCATGGTTCCACTGTTCCACTTGTGCATTGAAGTCGCCACAAATCGTATGGATGTCACTTGGTAGACACGAATTGACCATTTTAGGAAGGCTGGTTAAGAAGGCGTTTTTGACGTATGTAGCGCTAGCTTCGGTGGGAGCATAGGCTGCAACCAGGGTTAGGTTCGCTGATTTACATCTAAGACGTAGCAGCGCCAGCCTAACACTGACTGGTTCGCAGCGACGCACTGCAGATGCAAGCCTGGGAGCACCCACAAAACCCACGCCGTACAGGTCTTTTTCTTGTCTTCTAGAACACAATATACACAAATATTCGAGCACACGCCGGAGGGGTTCGGGGCTCTCATGCAATACCCACCCACCCCCCGCTCTTGTCTTCTAGAACACAATATACACAATTTGTATATGTTCGAGCACACGTCCGGTAGTGTGGTTCAGGGCTCTGGTGCCAATTACCCTGACCCTTGGACCCCCTCGTGGCCTCGTCAATTCTCTTAAGCGGTAGACTGACCCCTCTGAGGCTAGCCATCCACCTCCGCTCCAAAGACGAGCTCACCCCGCCCGCCCAGGAAAATTTCGCCGAAAACAAAAAATATAATCCCCAAAAAAGCAAATCACGCGGGAAACCAAAATCATCCCAAAAAAAGGAAACCGGAAGGGCTTCCCTTCCAATTATTGGCTATATACTTTGGGAAACCGAGAATGACAGCAGAGGCGAAAAGCCGCGCAAGGAACTTGTACCACAGCGCCCCCGAAAATTTACAACTTTGACGTGAAACTGTGAGTTAAATTCTACCCATAAGTTTTACAGGTGCATCCGTTTACCATATAAAGAAAGTCTACGGTACGTGATAATATCTACTAGTGCTAAAGAATAAGAAGTTTCTGCCTCAGCATACGCCTCAATATAACTGGAAAGAAATCCCACGCAGGGAGTTATAAGATCGTCGGCCCAAGTGAACTTCCGGGGCTTCCCGTTTTCCTGCGGGAAATTTTATTTTATTTGCATGTGTGTCTTGTATAATAGACACACACTGAATTGTATTTATTTTTTGTTTGGTTACACGATTTTCTGTGAAGACTGAGTAAACTTTCTCTTTTTCGCATTTTCTACTTTTAACGGGAAATCGGGAAAACAGAAATTGGGAAACGGAAAAATTGCATCGGGAAATTGGAAAACCGGGAAAACTTGAAATCGGGAAAACGGGCAGTTGGGAAATTGGGAAATCGGGAAATTGGGAAAACCGGAAATTGTGAAATCGGGAAATGGGGAAAACGAGAAATTGAGAAACGGAGAAATTGTATCAGAAAATTAGGAAAACGGATAATTGGGAAATCGGGAAACGGAGAAATTGTATCGGGAAATTAGGAAAACGGGAAATTGGGAGATCGGGAAAACGGGAAATTGGGAAAACGCGAAATCGGGAAAACGGGAAATTGGGAAATCGGGAAAACAGAAGTTGGGAAACGGAGAAATTGTATGGAGAAATTGGGAATTCGGGAAATTGGGAAAACGAGAAATTAGGAAATTGGGAAATCGGGAAAACGGGAAATCGGGAAACGGAGAAATTATGTCGGGAAATTGGGAAATTGGGGAAACTGGAAATCGGGAAAACAGAAATTGGAAACGGAGAAATTGTATCGGGAAATTGGGAAAACGGGAAATTGGGAAATCGGGAAGTTGCAAAATCTGGAAATTCAGAAATCGGAAAATTAGGAAATCTGGGAAATTGGAAAACAGGGAAATTGGGAAACGGAAAAATTGCCAAAATCGGAATAAGAAAACGGAGAAATTGATTCGGGAAATTGGGAAACTAGGGAAAACTGGAAAGATCACGAAAATGGAAAAACAGAAATTCGGAAACGGGGAAATTGTATCGGGAAAACTGAAATTGGGAAACGGCGAAATTGTATTGGAAATTTGGGAAACGGAAAAATTGTGTCGCTAAATTGAGAAAACGGTAAATCAGGAAATGAGAAAACAGAAAGTGGGAAACGGTGAAAGTGTATATATATCGGGAAATTGGGAAACTTGGAAATTATATCGGGAAAATGGGGAAACAGACCTTGGGAAACGGAAAAATTGTACTGTGGAATTGGGAAAACAGGAAATGGGGAAATTGGGGAAACGCGAAATTGGCAAATCGGGAAATTCGGGAAAACGAGGAAATCAGGAAATTGGAGAAAAAAGGGGCAGGGAAATTGGGAAAAATTGGGAAAACAGGATATTGGGAAATCGGGAAACTGTATCGGGAGATTGGAAAATAGGGGAAATTGGCGAAAAACGGGAAATTG
>JASANE010021867.1:0-18858 GCA_030248225.1 Trileptium ribeirensis
ATGTAGTTCTTCGTTCAGTTACGTATCTTTCAGATTGTGTTTAACCAGTGGTAACGACTGGTCTAATCTTTCCAATTATCATAAAAGACATATTTTCTCATTTTTTACTACAGGCACGCAGAACTAAAAAACAGTGCGAGCAAGACAATTACCGGTCTTACTGCTCGAAAACCAGTGCTTTACAAAACGTGTTCGTACAACGCCCCGAATCTTCCGCTCTAAGTTGTTCTTTGTTAACGTAACAAACGTTCGGCTCTCAATAGATGACATAGGCTAGGTAAAGTATGTACTATGTCAAAAATGACACAAATTTAGATGTCAGCCCTAAAATATCAATCTTTTGACTGGATTGAAATACGTTCTATCGGTCGTCATATAGATATATCGCGCAAGAAAATGTGTTAACACGAAAAAATATGTTACTGTGATGATCGCTTCCTAACGATTCAGTTTTTACAAAAACGCGGTTAACTGATTAAATATTTAGAGACAAAAATTTAATTAAGCAACCACTAATAAAAAAGACATTAGATATTTTAAAGCAAACTTGGTTTTGGATTTCCAATTTTAAAAACAAATCTACAAGTCCTGCGTCCTCAGACTCTGATAAAAGTCCAGAAACATTTTCGTTCAATCTACCGCTAGCTAACCTGCATTGCTTTGTTGTGAACCTCGCCATTTTCAACAAATTCACCGTTTTCTTTTTGTTGCTCAAGTAAAAATCCAACAGAAGATGTCATCATGTCTTCGTCAACGGTTATATATTGAGAGGCATCGGCAAACGAGCGAACCACGAACGCTGTTAGCCAAGTCGAGCCAGCCTTATCCTGTTGACCGAATGCCGAGAACGAATGGTCGTCGCGTTTGTATTGAAGTTCACGTTGGTAGCCTGAAAAAAGAATATAACACATTCTTTAAATTTAGAATACTATTTGTAGAACTGACAAAAAACCTACCGCCCGAGACTCACCTAATGTATAATTTATCGCAGCTAAATATCGCAGTATCATTTATGTGTTTTGACACGTGAGAATAAAATGTATCATAATATATGTATATATAAGGAAGATTATAAGGTCAAGATAATAATCTGAAACCATAAAATATTTGACCCGTGTTGATAAATTAGCATAAAGTAAAAAGTCTAAAAGTATCTAGTGAAGTATTTTAAAAATTTGGAAATAGAACTCATGTAAGACAACTACACAAATGAATAATTTTCACTAAGGTTATCAAAAGACGAAATAGATGAAAAAATCATAGAAAGAGTTTAAAATTTTAGTCAGATATGGAACCATATATAAACTAACGCACTGTGACAAACTAGAAATATAAAAATTATTATATATATAATTATTATTTATAGAATTAGTGGCTTGCATTTTATACCGTGTGGCCGAGTGGTGTTGAGCTTAAAATGGCGTCAACAATTAGACCATGTAAGCCTAAGCCTTAGCCTTAGCCTAAGCTTCGAATCATATAAAGTATTCCGACTAAACCTAAGCCTATGTAGAGAGCCGGTCGCCCTCACAAACCCCTGCATTAAGCTGTTCTTTCTTTAATCACTTAACGTACGAGCCCCAAAAGTGGCACCATACGAATCCTTAATGTACAACCAAAGAATTATAGGATCATTACTAATTGTGTTACCTGCTAACATATATTTGGTCGTTTTTTCAATTAGCTCAGCGTGAGTTTCAGGTCCACCGGTTGCTTCCAAGTATCGACGCATAACAATGTTAGGCACAAACGCAACCATGTTTTGTTCACCGCATCCGTACGGCATTCGAACGAGATATTGTAAATTGTTCAATAGCGGTCCCATAAGGTCACCTAAAATGAACAATTCCCCAGTAGTATTTCAACAGATCTTGAAATTCAGGTAAAGCTTCACACTAAAACGAAGCAAAACAAACCACAATTACATCGTGTGTAAATTAAATTCGAGTCAAATATATAAAACAGCAAACATGTGGATACAGAAGTAGATTTGCTAAAATGCGATTTGACATGCCTTACCATCAATTCGCAAAAGAAAATAGTATATATTTTACTCAGTAACAAATATATGCGTTATATATTCAACCAAATATGCCAAACCGGATATATCGATATTAACATTAGCGCAAAACGAACGCTACCTTAACAGCATTCTACCAATATTCATCAAGCAATAGCAATATACATTTCAAGTTTGCAGAACCAGTGAACTATGCTATCGTAGCCAAACTATAGCCTGTACAGTAAATATTGAGTAATGAAGTACGCATTTAGTAACGAACGTGAAAAGGAGCCGAAATTATTAGGTTTGCGCATGTTTTAATTAAATAGAATAATCGGTGTAATTGTGTACCTACCAATGACCGAAAATTTCGCACGTTGCGATCCTTCAACAATGTCCGACGGATTTTCAGCGTTATTCATATCAACAGTTTCTTCAAACGAATTCGTCGACTCTGATAAGTCAAGTAGGAGCGGCTTGTTGAAGAAAACGCGAACACCCTCGGGCTGAAACAATGAAATTATATAATATTTTAAACTATAAAACATAAACGCTGCAACTCTATGAGTCTTAATATGAATAGCTCAACCTAGAAATGTATCGTGTTCGATGGGAACAACAGACAGAGAAAATATATATGCAAAAATATTTTCCCGATAATTTTGTTTCATACGCGTTACCGGGGGATTCAGAGTTGGGACAAAGTCTCCACCCTCCCTTCTACGTCACATACTATTGACGCTTGCCAAATCATCAACCGGAGCAGTAAACGCTCCAGGGAAACATCACAAACTCTTTAGCGTAATGCACCAATTAAAATAATGAAACACTGACTTTATTTTAACGCATAAATTGTTATAGAAATTGCGTGAATGAAGTTTTAGGCAATTTAGGCTAATTCCACGAATTAGATATAATAGTGAAATATGATGAAATTTAAGCTGAGGACTGCGTAAAAACTGCAACTACAAGCCCAACCTAACCAGAAATTCCTGCAACTGTCTAGTTCACAGTCAACAACACGAATATCAGTATCGTTTTCGAAGTCCCATTAAACAGAGACAGTAATATATATATATATATATGTGTATGTATAGGGTATATATAATATTTATTTTATAGATGTATATATGTATATATAGACAGATATAAAGAGACATATTGTATAGGTATTTTGGGACATGGAAATTAATATTATGTGACAATAAAAGCTCAACCTAAAATGAACCTGTTCCACGGAAACATTCAGCGGAAAAAGGTAAGTATATTCAAAAATACGGTGTGTTGATAAGTTTGTATCATGTTGGAGGATCCAAAGTAGGGCTAATGCCTCTCCCGTCACATATTGTTTGTCAAATTTATGCATGAGTAAACTTAAGCTGCGCCCCTTACCATCCTTTTTTGACAAAAGCCATTGCCATTCAGTTGTTCACTGAACACAAATTTCATTTTTGCGTTAAAGAACAGAAATTAATCCGTTTCATATTACATACATTATAATTTGAAAATGTTCGCGAACACATTGGTGTTTAAGTACAGGGGCCGAATTGCATTCGCTAATGTCGTTATGAACAGAAAAAAGTCGAAATTGTATACGGCTAATGTAATCCGAGGTTTGTTCGCTAGCAACGTTTTGTATGTGGTGTCAAAAGAGGATGGTTGGGGTGCATCTTAAGTTTAATCTTGCATTATTCAATGGCTGCAGTAAACCTCCTTGGACAACAAGGCCAGCTATTGTAATGTATTATTTAGCATATGGCAATCTTGACCTTTTAGTTTATTGTGTAAATACTGACAGTTGAGTGAAAATAAAGTTTTATAGCATAGCATGATATATATATAATTCGATTGGACAGTAAAATAGTTCAACACATGTTGTAGGCAACTGAAAGCAACCATGACTCCTTTGAACAAGAATTATGTTTGAAACATCAGTACATAAATTAAATAGAATTTGCCACGAACGGGGTAGATGGGATCTCACTCGCGTACCATGAATTTTACGATCCGCTTCTTTCTTTCATACTCAACAACACGAATATCAGAATCATTTTGCAAGTTTCAATACAAAACAGACAACAGAAGTATTTTGGAAATGTATGAAATTTGTTGTTTTTGACACGTTGTTGTAACCAATATTCACGTTCATTTTGTGTTGTTTTTCGACTACTTATTCTAACCAAAATTTATGTTCATTTTACAACTAAAAATACGAGACTACCTGTTTTAGACTCACGTTATTATACCTATGAGACGGTAAGACTTTCGGTAAGAGCTAGGTCTCTTCTATATAAAATTTTGACAAATCTTTAAATTAGGAACAAATATTCGAAAATTTAGTGGCTATCGTCTTCAGCAAATTTCGTGTTATGCTTCAGTGAAGTATTATTTGTGTAAAAATTCACTTTTTGGAAGCTTTTCATTTAATATTTACGAAAATTTAACAACTAAAGTTTTAGTCCGTTGATCCTGCGAATAGCAGGATCATATCGATCTGTTTGGTTTTGGGTAGTTTTGTCACGCACGCAAGCAAACCCGGTTATCACATGATGTGACACTTTATTGAAATATCCGCCTGAATACTGAATTTGGTGACTGCATCATTAGCTGCAGTTACACACTGTTGACGCTTCTTATGTTATACATTTAACATTCACATCCAAAATGTTACGTGTCGGAATCTAGCCGCCAGCATTTAGTCGCAAATATTACTCCGGAGCGCAAAATAATTACTTGTTGGTTTATCAACGTTTTAAGAACTTTCTTTTAAAAAAGCAAAAATACATAAATATTAGTGGCTTTGTCTAGAGATACAGCTCAACGTGTTTAATTTATATCATTTCCAAACACGTTCTTAAAACCTGATGTTATGTACAGTTAACAGCAGTTTCTATGTTAAAAAGATAAAGATGCAATTGGCACTAGGTGAAAATCCGGGTTGTTATGCCGAAGCATTGTGTGCAGGCTGGCCGTGATGATTGCCCATTACACCACCCATCATCTTATCCGCCTAGACCAAAGTCTAGTACCTGTTTAACGCATAGGTACTGCGAAGCAATTGTGGCTGAGTCCCTTGCCCAAAGAGATTAGCGCGACCACTGGATTCGAACTCCCCTCTTCACGATTATGAAGCAGGCGCCCTAACCACTCGGCCACGCCGCCACGTTTCTATGTTAAATGACACTGAAGTAGTATTGCTACTTTACCTAGCTAACGCAGAAAAGGTGCACCCAGAGATGTCCGGCCATACATTCCAGTTCGGTTCGCTCCATGACCGGTCCACTTATTATTTTTAACTTTTGCTTATTATAACACGTTTTTTTGCTTGAGATGGTAAGAGCACGAGTTGCACCAACGTCTGACTATGTTTATAGCATGTCAAAGTGTTAAAGTACTTAAACACTTATCAGCCCTTGTTTACAAGAATATTGAAACGCCACTGCTGGCTGCAATAAAAAAACGTTTGCTACGTTAATAAGTTAGTCAAAGTGGACTGCTATGTTTTCGTTGGACACGTGTAACCAAAGAAACGTAGCCACATGTAGCGGACTAAAGATAAAAACAATCAAGAAAATCTCATATTGTGAGCTCTGACCACAATAACTAGATACTTAACACAGACTTTTTTGTTTCTACAATTCTGTGGAGATATGGTCAACTTGATGCCTCTTATATTGTGATCTATACTTCTATAGTTCTGCTCGGTAATATTGGTTAACCTGCATAGTCTCGACTTTGGCATATAAATTCACCTTTATCAATTGACATCAATGTAATAAACTGTATAGCAAAGACTCCAATAACGTTTTCTTAGTGCCATGTTAGTCCCTTAATGATTTTAAGCGTTAGGTGCACCGTTTATTTGGTTGGAACTACCTTTGCAATTTTTGAGGCTAGAACCTGCAAAACAGTTACAAAAGCTCTACACTTTTGGAAGAACGATTTGGATCACCATTTATATCCTAGCCGATGCATCTTTCTTTGCTTAACCACTGAAAAAAAATCAAAAAGATTGCAGCAGCAGTTGTTTACTTCTACTCAAATGTTACGCAGCAGCAGAGGAACAATTATTAGTTGCTATTACCTAGAGTATAAACAACAGGAGAGGTCAGATGTTTTCAAAATTTTACAAATTAACCCACCACAGCACTGGGTTTGAGTGTTGTCGGTAAAAATTTCAGTATAGTACAATGTCCCTTCCTGATAATAGGGTATATATTTATCTGTGCAGCTATGCACGTAGCGCACTGTTTATATATTCAACTATTTAATTGCTGTTAATTACTAACCTCGACAAGAAGTTTTCGTTCAACCGCATCGGCTGCTGATTGTGCGATAGCTTTTACCAAAATTTTAATATTACCATTTGTTGTCGGAGTGATTGGAAACTTGACGGTATCTGAGCCACCGGCCGGAATCTGCAATTGTTTTATTTAATTGATAATAATGTACATCATAAAAGCAAACATTTAACGAACGGCGTGATTAGATTTTAAAGAAATTATTTAATGTTATCGTAGGTAAAATTTTATTTACAATTAATAAAATTGGTATAATGGATTTGAAGATCCAAATTTCCTATACTACAAAATAACTATGCCATCTGTGCAATGACATGTCAGATGTTTAAAAGATAATGACAACTATACAGTTATTTTAACATTCGCGTCTACATTAGTTCAAATGTTGTAGATAACATTCTCAATCCGCGTTGATTTGTGTTTGAGTTTCGGTTAAGTCTGCGATTCATGATGCCATATCTATTTATAGAAGTATTCGATTACCACAATAAAGCGACAATGAAAACGTTTAGGTGCGGGAGTTTACGTGAGTTATGCCGTTCTCCATGTTCTAAGCCTAAAGCCTTAGCCTAGCGGTCTTCACACCTTAACACTTAGGGTGCTAAGTTAAGTCGGAACTACCACCACTCGAACACCCCGAGCTGTTCTTTTTTGTAACGATGTAGCCTTCAATCCCTAAAAGTGACATGGGCCACAATTAAGTATGTGGATGACATTTTCTAAATTTTCCAACGGTCATGGTTGTTTCCATGAGCTGGATGAGCTCTTAACGACATTATTTAATATTGCTAACTAGCAAAGCGGCTAAAGTATCCTCACAGCGATAAAGATCTTTAAATCATACATGGAACGAGGCACGAAGTCCAAGGATGGGGGTAGCCTCGAGGGGAGGCTTCTGGACTCCCAAGGGTCTAGGGGGCGTTAGCGGAGGGGTGTGCGGCGACTTTGTTGCCGCCAAAAGCCCTTATGTGGCCGGCGCCTATGGCGCCTCCAACGGGAGGTAGGGTGACCTGTCAGGGATGTAAGAGTATCCGGACCCTCAGTGGAGGGGTCGGAGCATCAGGGAATAAATTTACTACCTGAGCATGTATGTTTGAAATCTCACCACTTGATGAGTATGTCAGGGAGCTCAAACAAATTAACGACAAGTATCATCGCAGTTTAGTAAACTTTAGTTCCGTCGACGATACAAAGCGACTCGTATATTGAATGCTTAGGTCTTTTACGTTCTCTAAAACGGTCGAATGCGATTATTACAACGGCAAAGCTGATGAGCTCTGACACAAAAATGTCACACTTGCTTACCGAAAGCGATCAATGTGTGCGTTTCAATCGCAGTGTACACTTGTAGAATGGTAAAATCCGGCCCAATCGTACACAACTTAAGCTGAATAATGTATGATGTATGATGACTTTAATTAATTTTCTCGAATAGCTGCCACACAGAATGATAAATTTAATTAAAATTTGCAAAAAAAATCACTGAACGAATAAGCTACAAATGATAAAAATAGTCAAAGTGTAAACAACCATCTGATACTTTGAGCTGTCAGCTGTTAGAGCTTGAGATAAAATGAAGCCATTTATGAACTATTTCTGTCGTAATATCCTTCATTCAATGAAATCTACTCAAAAAATTATGTAAAAAAACACTTTTTTCATAAATTTTTTACAATTTGGGTTGAAAATTTCATTTAAATCGATACGATACAATGTTATTAATTCTGAAGGTTTTATCGACAAGAGTAGATTGGAATAAATGTTGTCTCATTTTGAAAAAATTGTTCAATCTAGCTGGTCATAATGTATGCTAACAATACTATAATCATATCCAAAGGCGTAGCCAAAAGGGGTTGCGGGCGTCGCGACCTGCCCCTTTTGGTTCAACCCCAAACAAAATTTTTTGAAAGATTCCGGTTGAAAATCATGTCGCAAATTGTCGTAAAACTAGCATCTCTCGCACTAGAAAACAATTACTTTCAACCGTATTTTTGACCAAACTTCACATTTTTGTATAAAAATTCGCTATTTTGGCAACAGTTACATTTTTGGATCAATTCAAGTTTTTCCCCCTACAATATCTTTTCAAGTTTTTCCCAGTTGTTCGTCCGGGGTCAGTCGTGCACAGCGACCAGTGGGCGGCGTATAACAACATCAGCTCGCTTGGCTTAAACCATCGAACAGTCAATCATCAATTGCATAAGGTTAAGACTGGAACGGTTAAATTTATCACATCCACCAATTCAAGTTTCCCCCCCCCCTACACTGCTCTTTTCAAGTTTTCCCCCCCCTCCGTTATAGGGGGGGAAAAACTTGAATTGATCCACATTTTTTACCTGTTTATGGCCTACTTGATATACCAATGCTGGACCCCACTTTAACATTTCTGAGCGCGACCCCCTTTCTGAGCGCGATCCCCCGGACCCCCCTTTTAGGTACCCATTGTGGGCTGCGACCCCCCTTTCAAAATTCCTGACTACGCCCTTGATCATATCATATGTAAAGTACAACCTACCGTAACTTTTCGAACGTTGTATGATTTATCTTTCTTGCCTTTTGCATCAGCTTTCTTTACAATATCAAAGCCGGAATTTTCATTGTGATCTAGTGTGACTGTTACCTATAATATCACAATATATATATATATATATAAGGAATGGAGTGTAACAACAACATCCTAAAACCAAAAATTCGTTCAGGTTTTCAATAGATTTTTTATTAAATATGCTATCACAATTACTGTACAGTTTTAGACTTCCGAATTACAGTATACTAGGCAGATTTCACATCACAAGTACACATATTGCGAAGTGAAGTGAAGCGAACGAGCATTCATTTGCATGCTCACCGATAAATTGTACCGTGTCCTTCAGTTTGTCTGACCGTCTGGCTAGTTTTTTTCCAAACATCTCACGAACAAATGAAGATACTCCTTGTGGACTTTTGTATATGATAGCTTATAGTCTGGCCCGTTGGCCCTACATAGCCATAAGGCACTGTGGGCCGCTTTCAAGGAGGATACTCCTCAATTTTTGTGACAGAAGGAAAATTCGCTTTTAGTTATACTTCAAAACGCAGGCCTCGTATCAAACAATGTTGCAAATCTTTTATGTTCGCCTGATTAATTTCTATAAGTTTGTTGACCAACACTTTTTTGAGATAGGGACACAAAATGGGGTCCCAAAACGACGGATTTTAACCGTTTATATTATATTTTTAAAATAATCGTTAATGAGCATTATATGGTCGCTGCTATAAAGGTTGTCAAGGTAGCCAAAATCAACGGAGTGATTTATTTCAATGCATCTGGGACCCGTGTTCTCTTTTTGGAATGGAACTGTATCCTCTAGTTATGTGATGTTATATTTTGTTGCATATGCTATTACAAGGATCTTAAAGGATACTGACAACGATGAAGATATTTATTTGACTATATCTATGACTGATGTAGAATTTTTCGAATGGTACTGTATCTCATGATACCCAGCTTGAGCCAGAATAACTCCATCAAAGGATGCTGAAAATGATGAAGTCATTTATTTGGCTGTATCTATGACCAATATATCCTTTTAGATCAATTTTACGACAATAAACTGCATGCTCTAGTACCTCACTTTGATCTATACATAATTTTGTGAGTTTCAATCTAATGCTGTAATTTGTTGAATCTGCAAATATAAGGTTTGACGCCTGAAAAAAAATTATAAGTTAATGAGTGCTAAAACGTATCTGTGACTATAAATGTAGCTTGCTCGCTGTGATACCGGTCTCTGAGCAATCTTTGATTGAGCCACCTGCTAGTAATAAGGCATAGAAAACTGCGACTACTACGACAACAAGTTTGTGCATTCAAGGTTTAGTGCAGTAATATTAATGCTGAGTTACATTTTCTATAAATTCACATGATCTTTTATACCATATCTGGCAATAGTAATGATTTTAGACAGGTATATGATAAGCTCCGAAAATAGGTCCAAATCAATATCTCAGCAGAATCTCTTAATCAGAAGAGCCGAGCCGAGGCGAACATCGTCCACAAAAAGCCGTAAGCTTGAAAATTCGGCTCTTTCTCACATCTACTGAAGAAATGGAATGCTGAGTGCAACAGTGTCCATTTTAAGAACATTAAAATAATCAGTGCTAGGCTACAGCCTAGCAATTTCATTTAATAAATGTCACGTCGGCAGCCCCAAACAGTTTTTATCCAGTAAATTACACAATAATTTCACATGAAATATTTTTAATGGCGCAGAGAAGGTTTAGTCACCAAAGCTCACAATACATAGATTGTCCCAAACTGTAGCCAATATAGTTTTATGTTTTAATATTTTACTAGTAGCGAGATTTAGAGATTGCCTCTGCAGTAGGTTAGTGTTATTGTCTCTGTCGCCTCAGGTTTGCAAAATCCCATGATACACATCTGATTGTACCATACAGTAATCTGGTATATGTACGCTGACTAATCCATTCACTGTACGATCACATGTAGTAATAAGGCGTTATCGTTATAGTGTCCCAACGTTTGGAACCTATGTGCACCATACAGTTGTGCGACACACTGTCGACAACAGAGCGTATTAGTGTTAGACACCCCATGTTTTTTATAATTTTTTCAAATATTAGCTAGGGGTGTTGCTCCTTCTCGACTGTCAAGCGCGGTTCATTAATTCATCAACGTTCATATGGCCCAGATACAAATATCGAGAATTAAAAAATACACAGCACAGTTGACTAATAAACTGTATTAAATACAGACATGTAACAAAGGGTGTGTACAACACTGGAAAGAAAAATGTAGTAGCTAGGAGTGTGTTGTATACCCTAGGAAATTGATTTGCAATATGAGTGTCGCCCTGGCTCGGTATGGTATGGTCTTGATACGGTATGGTCGCGAGTACAGGGGGACAAAAGTTTCAAGTAGCCGGTACATTATAATGTGAACGCCGCATAAAGTACGACAGATCGTGTTGTAACTTTTGCACGTCCAGCTATTGGACAATCACTTCAGAGATCTATCTTGTATTTAGATCATCAATATACCAAAAATCATCACGACACAGGTATCCTTAAAACTATATATACTGATGTAGCGTTAGTTAACAAAACCAGAAAACAGTGTCATCGTTTAACGAATTTGGTACTGCTTACAACACTGGACACAAACACAACTAGAAATGAACATTTTATCGCATTTTATTCAACAGTTTTTCAGAATAGTTCGAAAACTTATGGCGTGTTCTTGCAACGGTGAGCGTATTCAAGCAAAGCGAATTTAAAACTCGATATTGGTTTTTTAATTTAACGTCTTTAACAGCATAAAGTAAGCATCCATAGCAACCAATGCTTGTTAAGTTATTTTAAATTACTTACTTTTGCATTAGATAGCAATTCACATCGCTTAACATACCTCTTGTTGCGATTCACCGTAGTTAAACACCAGGACTTGAAGTGCCAGTTTTTCGCCTTGCTTTACCGAATACGGTAAGTTCATGGTAATGAAAAACGGACGGAATACACGCAACTTAAAAATCAAAATTACAACACATAGAAACAAAATATTAAAAAACTGACATAAATACGATGCTATATTTAAATTTAAGTATTTTAAATATGTTACCGATGTTGCATGACAAAATCATACTTATTAAATTATATCGATGTATGAGAAACTTTTAGGAAGGCATACAAAGATTTCAAATTTTAATTGTTCGACGTACTTCGCTGAGTAGGGTTAATGTTGAGACTGGTAAGGGACGGAGGGGAAGAGGCTAACGCAACTTAAGAAAAGAATGACAAACGTAATAATATACTCTACATATTTTGACCATACGATAGTAATAAGCGTTTTTCTAAACAAGTTATCCATGTTGCTCGATCAAAATTTGCAATTAAATTCTATATCAGTATACGATTAAACTAGTACGGTGTACCAGGACTGAAATGCCAATTTTTTATCTTGTTTCATCGAGTACGGTTAAGGTTGACTGTCATAAGGTTCGAAAGGATAAAACTCCTTATAACAACAATGGAACCAGATATTTTACGCTGTTAGCATAAATACGATATTTATAAGCAATATTTCAAATATTCTATCTATGTTGCTTGGCAAATTGTTGCTATTAAGTGTATCAATGTTTGTGTGTCTTCGTAGAATGTAGTGAAACACGTTATGCTATGTCCAAGCTACCTAGCATAAATCAGTTGACAGTTTATATCTTCTTATTGAAACCTATCTCGATGTATCAAAAGTACTTGACTTCTTTGTAAAGGCTTATAATATTATGGGTGTCCCTTTTTACAAAACATGAATGGTGCTTTTGGAAGTTACGATGTTGTGCTTAACAAATATTAATAGCACTACCTATCCTTAACACGTTTTTCAGTTGTAAACACTATATTAACCTTGTAAAATAGAGAAATAACGTAGTGCAATGCGTTACGATGTATCCAAGCGACCTAGCATAATTACATCAGTTGACAGTTTATACCTTCTCATTGAAACCTATCCCAATGTATTAAAAGTGCTTGGCTTCTTATTTTTTAGCAATTTCAAACAAAAATTTCATATTTTTCAATAAATAATTAGTGTAAAGCTATTATTTTGGTGCATATACTACATCTCGCCGTGGTGATTATGAATCTTGGTGCTTATTTAATATGCGAATGTTAAAATGCTAATTAGTTAGATAATTAGCTAATTTTTTGAAAATTTTCAAAGTGCTTAAAAATTAAAAATAAATTGCACCCGTGGGTTTTCTATGTTGCTGATCACGAATATGACATTTATAAAGCTCTAGAACCTGGCTGTATATGCTGATTAGTTGATTAATTAACTAGCTAATTAGATAATTTTATGCAAATTTTAAAATCACTTCAAAATTGCTAATTTGTTGCGCTCGGGGGTTTTCGATGTCGCTGATTATGAATATGTGGTTTTTAAAGCTCATGATTTATCATGAATGCTAATTAGGTAATTAATTAGCTAATTAGTTGATGTTACTAATTGGCTAATTTTTTTAGCTAGCAAGCTTTTTGTATGGTGGTTTTGACATCGATTGCCTAAAACGTGATTCTTATTATAAATCGATTAAATAGTTAGTTGAAACACATGTACATATAAATACGATACCAAATACTATGCCTGTTGCTCCGCTCACTTTTTGTGATTTATTACGTTTACTAGTAATATTATGGGTGTCACTTTATATAAAACACGAATGGTGCTTCTGGAAGTTACGATGTTGCGCTTCACAAATACGAATACCTATCCTTAACATGTTTTTCAGCTCTAAAGACTATATGAACCCGGTAAAAATACAGAAATCACGTAGTGCAATGCGTTACGATGTATCCAAGCGACCTAGCATAATTACATCAGTTGACAGTTTATACCTTCTCATTGAAACCTATCCCAATGTATTAAAAGTGCTTGGCTTCTTATTTTTTAGCAATTTCAAACAAAAATTTCATATTTTTCAATAAATAATTAGTGTAAAGCTATTATTTTGGTGCATATACTACATCTCGCCGTGGTGATTATGAATCTTGGTGCTTATTTAATATGCGAATGTTAAAATGCTAATTAGTTAGATAATTAGCTAATTTTTTGAAAATTTTCAAAGTGCTTAAAAATTAAAAATAAATTGCACCCGTGGGTTTTCTATGTTGCTGATCACGAATATGACATTTATAAAGCTCTAGAACCTGGCTGTATATGCTGATTAGTTGATTAATTAACTAGCTAATTAGATAATTTTATGCAAATTTTAAAATCACTTCAAAATTGCTAATTTGTTGCGCTCGGGGGTTTTCGATGTCGCTGATTATGAATATGTGGTTTTTAAAGCTCATGATTTATCATGAATGCTAATTAGGTAATTAATTAGCTAATTAGTTGATGTTACTAATTGGCTAATTTCTTTTAGCTAGCAAGCTTTTTGTATGGTGGTTTTGACATCGATTGCCTAAAACGTGATTCTTATTATAAATCGATTAAATAGTTAGTTGAAACACATGTACATATAAATACGATACCAAATACTATGCCTGTTGCTCCGCTCACTTTTTGTGATTTATTACGTTTACTAGTAATATTATGGGTGTCACTTTATATAAAACACGAATGGTGCTTTTGGAAGTTACGATGTTGCGCTTCACAAATACGAATACCTATCCTTAACATGTTTTTCAGCTCTAAAGACTATATGAACCCGGTAAAAATACAGAAATCACGTAGTGAAACACATTATGATATATCCAAGCGACTAGCATAATTAAATCAGTTGATAGTTTATATCTTCTTATTGAAACATATCTGGATGTATCAAAAGTACTTTGTTTCTTTGTAAAGGCTTATAATATTATGGGTGTCAACTTTTTATAAAACATGAATGGTGTTTTTGTAAGTTACGATATTGTGCTTAACAAAAATCAATAGCACTACCTACACTTAATACGTTTTTCAGCTATAAAGACTATATAAACCATGTAAATATACAAAAATTTTACACTTGCACATCAGATTCAATGTAGGTTACGGCGCTTAATATTTTAAAAACACTATAAAATATTGCAGTGTGATCAGTAAAATTTTACTTATCTATTGAATAAATCTTGTAATGTTGATTCACCGAGCGCACATTAAGTGGTACTTATAATTATGCCAATAATGGTTTAGAACCAGGGGCGCAATACGCTATTCGAAAGTGGGGGCTAACTTAAAATGCGGCAGCGTAAAGGAAAATTGCGGTGCCATAATGGAAAGTCCTATTTTTGCCCAAAATTGGAGGGGTTCGAACCCCGTCTTGTTACGCTCCTGTTTAGAACTGTAAATAAATATCTGTGCTGTTAGCGAAAAATGCCTTGGTACAACTATGTAAATACTGATCTTGAAAATCCTTTCCGGAAGTCGTAAAACCCATGAGAGTGTATTCATGTAACCATGTAAACTTATACAAAAACTAGTGGACCAAATGCATACAATGTCAGATCAGTTTTGATCACAACGAGCAGTTAAACAAAAAACAAACCTTAGCAGTTTCCGGTGCTACTCCAAGACCCGATTCTTCATTGACAGCGAAGGCTGATGCAATCCAAGAAGTAATCGTGTCCTGTACTTTAGCTTTGTAAACAAGTTCGCCGTTACTAAAACAAATAAATAGCGTGTTTTGTATTTAATAACGGAACATTTAAATATATTTCGATGCTACTCCAACATAAGGTTCTTCATTGACAGTGAATACGGATGCAACCCAATAACAAATCGTGTATGTTACTTTACTTTTCTAAACTAGTTCGTCGTTACTAAAATATGTAACCAAAGCGTCCAATCTGTTTTGTAAATTATTTTAGAACATTTCAATTTATTACGCAAAAAAAGAAACTGTCAACCTATTTTATTTTTAGCATTAAGTGTGATGTGATAAGTGCATTATATATATTTAAAAAGGAACATTTCAATTAATTACTCAACAAATTGATACTTTTTGTCTTCTTTTTTATCAACTCTGATATCGGGAATGTGATTATTCTGAAACCATGGAAAACAGTATTGTCGGCTTGATTGTGCTTAGTATTTTAGCAATGATCAGAGAATCGTGTCGGTTGAGTTATATTAGTAGAAGGAGTTGTAAATAAGCATTTCCCATCAAATGAATATTTTTATATTTTGGTTTTATCTTTATATGCGCATAAATCATTATATCGTGCCACTGTTTCCAATAAACTGCTTATATTACCGCTGTTTGCCGTCTGGTAGCTAAAGTTTGCGTTGTGTTCTTAGAACGGTAAATTTGATTCTTAGAACGGTAAATTTGATTCTTTTAAAAACACAGTGTTTTGGAAACCGTTTCATAAAAGCAATTATAAAACTCTGGCTCTGAGGCTTACAAACCGGCAAATTTTTGTTACCATTAAGTAATCATAATTTAATGTACAATAATACGAAAAAACTGTCGACATAGTTTGTCAACAAAATTTAATGATCAACAACTCACTTTGCAATTTTTCAAACGAACTAAACTTTTACGATACGTACTGATTACATAAAATTATGCAACAAACGCAATTTGCATCTATCGACCATCTTAATTTTCCTAAAATTACTTTGGAAAGTTTTCTGATAGATCAAATTATGACTCAAAACTAGTACAAAAACACTGCTGTGCGAATAAAACCAGGTCATTAAAAGACTAAAATTGTTTGTTCGAATATTCAAACAAAATTACGGATTTTTGCGAACGAAATTTTGTCAAATTTGAACTAAGCGGGTTCATTTAGAGAGCATATAATGAGTTACCTATAGCACTGATTATAGGACCAACTTTGTTACCGCCTCATAAACTTACAATTATGTCCAGTGGTCATTCGATTTTGTATGGAAATATAAAGATTACGTTAATAAAAAACAATAATTAAAACAGTATAGGGCAGTTAGTTAATGATGTCAACTTTATATTAAATCAGTTCGCGGACAGAAATAAATCCTAGTTAGCAAACAAACAGCTAAACTGACGATGGCTGACTGAAAAATTACTAACTCTGGGCTAGCAATGAACCGAATTACCAAGACTTTAGCGACTAAAGTAAAATGGGAATTAGACAAATAAGCGCTACCTTGAGTTTGATATAAAATGATAATTAGGAGCAAATCGACGCCAAAAAGTATGTCAGTTAATGAGTGTTCTACAAAAATAATAAGTAATGAAGCATGCATTGAGCAAACCAGGGACAAAACACACTATAGCATTGCAGATAAGTGAAATTTTAAAAAATATCAAAATAATGCAGAACAAATAAGGAACATTGTGCAAAATATAGAAGCATGCCGTCATCAAATCCTATACATAACATAATATTAGTATTGCAATTTCACAAGCATTTAGTTATGATTCACAAATCACCAATGTTAACAGGCATTAGACGTCACCGATTTTTGTCAACTTTAATGTAAAAAACGGAAATACAGATTGATATTTTGCTTTGGAAGCATGGAAACGTTCAATACTGAGGGAAATGGAGCCGCTGTTCAAAGATCTTATCACGAAGCCGACGGAAAGGAGGGCCTTCTGAGGTCATAGTCGGGCACGCATCGGACAGACAGTAATGGAGAATGGGAATCAACCGGATCATGGCGACCCAGAACAATGAGGACAGGTAAAATACAGGTGTGAATGTAAGAAATTTTGTCAACGTCGCGCAGAAGGGCGTAACGGTATATGGTTAAAAAAGAACAGTGCAGTCCAAGAGATTCGAGGCAGCATCCGCCTGCCTTAGCCTTAGACTTTATTACAAGGCTCATTTAGGGAAATTAGTTTAGGCTCAGGCTTTAGCATATCGAGAACTACACAACCTGAATAAAAACTTAAAATGCAAAATACTGGTTTTCACAAGATTACTATATATTTTTATGTGAAATTAACCTTCATGCCAATTTTATAATATTACAATACTTAGAAATTATAAATTCCAATTTTTGTTAAAACTTGATAAGCCTTGTAAGTACACATATTTTATGTAAGAAAATAGATATAAAAACATAGTAAATTTTTAAAATGTCAATGAGCTAACAATGCTAATGTAATCAATCACCATGAGAAACATTTAGAAAAACATAGTGGGCGTTTTGTAATACCGCTGGCATTACATATGGTTCTAGCGGTTCTAGCGGTTCTAGAAGAAGGGGTGGCCGCGTCAGCCCCAAGTTAATTTGAAAAATATAATAATGCGTTACAAATATTGGTTAATCACGGAGGGGTCGAGGTCTTAGCGCCGCCAAACCCCTCCGTCAAAAATTTCAAAGTCCCCAGGTGTGTGAAGCATAATTAACCTTGTGCGGTTGCAACAATGCGTGGTCAGGTTCACGCAAAATATTTCTGTTTTTCGACAACGGTTTTTAGCATACATGCTCAAGATCTGAGGACCTAGTTCCAGGTCCCGGGAAGGCAGACCGGGTCCCGGTGGAGTTCTAAAGGCAGACGCGATTTCGGTGTGTCTCGAGAGGAGGAGTGTACGGCGCGGCAAAAAATACTATTATTTCAGTGCTTGCGGGGCCTCCATAGGGTCAGGTGACCTGACAGAGTGGGGTAACCTGGCCCTCAGATGGAAGGGGCGAGATGCGTCCGAGGGTTGACCCAGCCATCCACTATGGGAATGTATGGTTTATTAGTATGTCTATGGTTGCGTAAAATACAGCGACTTCCAACAATTATTCGACGAGTTCAGTTTAATGTTAGTTTTTAAGTATTCTACGGTGTGCTATCTCGAGCTTACTCATCATCAGCGATGACATCATGAAACCATATCCATGTCTCTGGAAACTCGGTTCTCACTTTAGGCACAGTAGTTATGGGGCTTTCTGCTGCTGCCCCTCCAAAACCTACAAGAGTGCCGTCATCTTCCTCCATTTCGGTTCTTTCATCGTTGCCGCCAAATGACATAGCCGCATATAAAACATCGTCGTCGTCTTCTAAAACCCGAAGTCAAAATCCTAACCGTTCTTTGTTTAGGTGCGTTACATATCGAGACATTGTAAATCCCGACGTCAAATCCAAACCA
>JASANE010021869.1:0-19081 GCA_030248225.1 Trileptium ribeirensis
ATATTGACTGAGGCAGACGATTTTTAAAATCAATTTTGGATAAGCAGATGACTTTTTATTCCCAACTCGACTATAGCTAAACCTTTAGTGCACTGAATTTATGAAAATATCTAAATTTTGTGTCAAATCCGTAGCTGTATAGAAATTAAGTATAGCATATTTTTATGCTATTTTGCTGGAAAGATACAGTCCCACAGTTGTCTGTTTTACCGCTTTTGATATCTTCAAGCTGAAGGTTGTTGCAACGCCGACAGTCCGAACGAATTTCTATTCTATTCAGAATCATGTTATATTATGTGGTGATTAATAATGGCAAATTTATTACATATATATCTAAATATTAATTTTTTAGTTTTCAATTTGATTTTTTATTTCGGCTTCTGTATTTTTTCAAGTATCATTTACGTCCAATTATACGGAATTCGCTAATTGACACATTAGGATGTTGGATGTCAACGCAGAAAACAAATGTGTAAGTACGTCGTGTTAAATTCTACCAAATATGTGATGGAACCGTGCTAATCTGTCAGACAAACCAATTAATAAATAATTGGAATTTTATTGAAATAAGGCGAACGAAGCGAGCAGACAAAAAAGACCGTGAAAATTTCAATGCCAGTTGATGCCAGTCAGAAATCATGTGCAGGTGGATGGATTTCGACAAAATTTTTTGTTCAATATATTAAAATATAAAAGATATTGAAATTGATGACGATGTGCCCTTTAGCTGAACGCTAACATTTCCGATCCCATCGTCAAACTTGACATGACAAACAACTGATTTTTTTAAATTTCTTTGCCAAATATTGCTATAACTGTACCTGTATTCTGCAACCTATATATCGCGGCGCAGACCTCGCATAGAAAAACCAAGGCACAACATCAGCTCATCCAGATCTAGACCTTAAATGTGCCAATAGAATTGTGTGGAGATCAATAACTTTGCAGGCTAACACTTTTTTTGTGAGACCAGTCCCTGGACCGCTGCAGGCTCGAGTAAGGTAAGTCCACCCATTGCCAGAAATATGAATTACTCAAATTTCGGCATATTATTACATGTTACGATGAATGTATATTAGGTGACAAAGCGAGCTGAATACGATACTTTGTCACTTAGAGTCAAACTAGATTGTATTCAGCCTATTCAGGGGTTTCAAAGGTTTTACTGTAGACGAATCCTATTTTCAAATTGTAGTCTCTTTTTATTTGTTTGGTTATGTATTGCGTGTAATGCATCAAAAATGGTTCATATATGCGTTTTGTGGTAAGGTCAATAGGAAGGTTTGGTTATATAGGGTCCAACACGAATATTTTATGCTTCCACAGATGCTTTCGATGAGTTTAGGCTCGAGGAACCCAATTTACAAGATGTAGTCTGTCTTCAGTCGTTTGGTTATGGATCGCGTGAAAGGCATCAATAATAATTTATATAGGATTTTCCGAACGCTGAATGCGATGGTTTGATTATCTAGAGTTAACTATGCATATATGTTTAGTGTTTATTTAATGTTATCGTAGGTTATGGGTCTACGAACACTTTTGCTGGAATACGATCTGTCTTCAGTTGTTTGGCTATGTATTTCTTTCAGTTTATTTGGAAAGGTATATGTAATGTTTTTGGTACGCAGAGCGCGATAGCAAGATTGTCTACAATCTAGTAAGATTATTTCATGCCTTTCCGGCGGATTTCAATGGGTCTAGGGTCAATGAATCTAATTTTCACAATGTAATCTGTCTATTTGTTACCTGATATATGGTATGCAGGGCATTAACAATGGTTTATATAGGTTTTCTGAACGCTGAATAGCATCTTTGTTATCTTGAGTCCAGCACGTACGTTTCATGCTTTTTAAGGCTTTCAGAGACTACAGGGTCGATGAACTCGATTTCCAGAATATAATCTGTAATCAATTATTTGGTTATGTGTTGCTTTCAAGGCATTTGGAACGGCATGTACGTTATTCGTCCGTTGATTACGAAGGCGTGGTCATCTAGAACCGAACGTGACTGCACCTTCTCTCTTCAGGGTTATCAATGGGTTTAAGGTCCACCGTTGGCGCGTTCGATTTACCAAAAAATTCATATATCGTTATTTAACGTTATATGATGTTTTTTGCGCCATCAGGCAAATGTATTAATGGTTTCGTGACACGCAAAATAACAGTTATATCTTAACTTATATCAGACCATGATTATAAAGCCTCAAAATCTTTATATCATTTAGAGTGGTATAAAATCAAAAACAAAGCCTGTTAGTGGTGATTACACCTGATGACAAAATATAAATGAAACCACGCTCGGCCCCGTTTTACGTTTTACCCTCGCTCGCGTGGTACTAATATGGTCAAAATGGAACTAATTCCTGTTCAGCGATAAGTGTCCTTGGTCACCTACAGCAGATTATAAAGCTTCAAAATCTTTATATCGTTTAGAGTGGTATATACATCAAAAAGAAAGCCTGTTAGTGGTGATTACACTTGATGACAAAATATAAATAAAACCACGCTCGGCCCCGTTTTACGTTTTACCCTCGCTTGCGTGGTACTAATATGGTCAAAATGCAACTAATTCCTTTTCAACGATAAGTGTCCTTGGTCACCTACAGCAGATTATAAAGCTTCAAAATCTTTATATCATTTAGAGTGGTATATACAGCAAAAACAAAGCCTGTTAGTGGAGATTACACCTGATGACAAAATATAAATGAAACCACGCTCGGCCCGTTTTACGTTTTACCCTCGCTTGCCTGGTACTAATATGGTCAAAATGGAACTAATTCCTTTTCAACGATAAGGGTCCTTGGTCACCTACAGCAGATTATAAAGCTTCAAAATCTTTATATCATTTAGAGTGGTATATACAGCAAAAACAAAGCCTGTTAGTGGAGATTACACCTGATGACAAAATATAAATGAAACCACGCTCGGCCCGTTTTACGTTTTACCCTCGCTCGCGTAGTACTAATATGGTCAAAATGGAACTAATTCCTTTTTAGCGATAAGTGTCCTTGGTCACCTACAGCGCACGTGCAATTTGATAATCCAACGATGACATTGGAGCATCGAGTATTAGATCGAAATAAAAACAAAATAATAGTACAACATATAATTAAATATTAAGTATATAAGTATAAATAATATATAATTACATCACCAGTGTTGAAGGACCATCGACTTGTGGGGATCGCTGATCACGGACGTCTTTGGGATATAAGCGTGGGGGTGAATTTTTGAAATTTTTAGGAACTCAAAATCTTTCCTAAATTTGGTAAAAGTTTTCACAATTTTTTTGCAATTTACGATAATTTTTGCGTTTTTTTGCTAGAATTTTCGGCGCGCCTTCGCGCACTGCGGCGGCGATTTGGAGATCTATATCTCCGACCCTTAGGAGTGTAACCCCATAGCGACACCTATGAACTCCATGTGCCAGCGCTGTTTATGTATTTTCCAGCATTGAATATCGTACTAATATATTTTTTTAATATTACGCACGTATTAATATTAGAAATACAGTTTAATGACAAAGAATTCAATGCGAAATAATTTGAACGTCATAGCGAGCTTCAACTACACTGTTTTGCAACACACAAATTGTCTTTGACTAAAAATATCTGCCGCGTTACGATGTCACTATCATTTGTTGGTACTACCTTTGCCAATTAATCATAATTTTGTATTCTTAACTAAACCAATTACTGCTTTCTGTCTTTGCTTGAATGTTTTTTTGGGTTTGTCTTGCATTATTTAATTTTTGTTTCGACGCTATTTTCAGCATTTTCAATGTAATGGTTTGGCAAATACTGCGCATAGTTTTGATTTTTGAATCGCGGTGGTTGTTTTGCTGCTGGTTATGACGGCTACCGGTCTTTATAGGGAAGTGAACTTCATCACATCAAATATGGTATACGGCCAGTAATATGCCGGTGGGGACAAGACGATTGGCACGCGTTTTATTTTGTACTCATTTACACACTTATTTTCGATAGACCCGGTGACTCTCAATGCTCTAATGCAACCCACTTCGTTCCTAGGCGCACTATCTCAGCTTCTTTATAAACGCCTTATGCTTTCCGAAATGACGATAACCAAAGCCAAAGGTAAATAGATTTATTTCAAAACGATAAAACACCAAGTAAACCAAAGTATAAAAACTACTGTTGTTTCCGTACGATGTAAACACTTAAAGATTCACAATCTAAATGCCATAGGTAATTGTATTATACCGATAATAAATCAAACTGGGCTTGCCCACTATAGTTTAAAATCCAGCTAAAATGTTACTTCCACTATGGTGCTCTATGAGGATGTAAGCATGGTATAGTTTCACCAAGACATCAGATAAAGAGCCAATCCAAACTTCTAAGTATCAGTACAACACCAAACCAATGTCAGACACTATAGCATTTCTATCGCTATTGACACTTGTGATAATTGAAACTTTGCAAACACAATACCAAAGCCGGAGATCGATGTTATATAATAACTCGCTGCACTCTACAAAACTTTGCGCATAACTACTCAAAATTAGAAATGACAGCTAAAGGCTAAAGCTAATTTACGCAAATTAGCTGAAATTTGATGAAAATAAACAAAACTAAACCTTCCTATTAATAAATATAATAATTATAATAACACAATACGAAACAAATAAAACTAGAAAGGGTATGATTTCTCGAAAAACATAGTCTGATGGGCACTAAATTCCCAACTAAACCCTTATGTTAGTAACTCCCATTGGAAAAGGTAAATTTTTATTATTTTGTGGTGTTTTACCAATTTTTAGTTTTTGTAGCCAGTTCGACTCCCACACACATACCCAGTAAAATTGCTTCTTAAGCTAACCGCCTGATATTAAATGATGACCGACATTGGAGGAACACACCCAAAATTCCATCTTAGCAGCGATCATATGCCACGTGAGGGATTCGATTCTTCAATTTACGTCACAATGTCACTGCTCTTTCGGAAGGATCCGGCTGACAGCCATATAGCATGTGACATTCCGATATTTCGCGGAGCCGGTTTCAGCAAAGGGTGACACTTGATAAAAAGTAAAAAAAAGTTTGCCGGTTTGTAGGAATGGTCTGCATTCTAGGATCCTCTTTGGGTGCGCCACATGCTCAATGATTGCTACTCTGCGTTCATTCTGCTGCTCACCTTGTTCCATACATTTGAGGGAAATTTCTACCTTTGATTTGAGTTAAAGATTTACATCTTCGCTAAATGGAAGGTTAGGTATACGCATGTACGTTTGGCTTGAGAAGCAGAGTTTCTTTAGAGCATGTCAAGTTTCCATTCTCAGTGGATGAAACAACAAGAGCATATTACACAGAAAGAAGAGCACAAGAACAGCATTAACCAAGAAGAGCACATTGCACAAAAATATTAGTAATCTTCAAAACTTGACGTTTAATTTTGATCACAGGCTTGGACATAGGCTCATGCTGTGGTCCAACTACTGAATGATTTTATGTGAATAACCAAGAAGGAGCACATTACACAAAAAGAAGAGCACATGAAGAGCATTAACCAAGAAGAGCATATTACACAAAAATATTAGTAATGTTCAAAACTTGACGTTTAATTTTGATCACAGGCTTGGACTTAGGCTCATGCTGTGGTTCAACTACTGAATGATTTTATATGAATAACTAAGAATGAAAACCTAAACGTGATTCGCTAGAAACAATACATGTCAAGATATTTTTGATAAAACCAATTAGAAAGTATCAATACTGTATTGGTACTGCTAACATTGTGTGAAGTGCGATACAATGTTAGCAGGACATAATCAACACTATTTATATTCAAAGTCTGACGGACTGTGTTTGTTATGGATGCAGTCCAGAACACTGTGCGGCAGACATAATCAACACTATTTATATTCAAAGTGGGACGGACTGTGTTTGTTATGGATACAGTCCAGAACACTATGCGGCAGACATAATCAACACTATTTATATTCAAAGTCTGACGGACTGTGTTTGTTATGGATACAGTCCAGAACACTGTGCGGCAGACATAATCAACACTATTTATATTCAAAGTCTGACGGACTGTGTTTGTTATGGATACAGTCCAGAACACTGTGCGGCGGACATAATCAACACTATTAATATTCAAAGTTGGACGGACTGTGTTTGTTATGGATACAGTCCACAACACTGTGCGGCGGACATAATCAACACTATTAATATTCAAAGTGGGACGGACTGTGTTTGTTATGGATACAGTCCACAACACTGTGCGGCAGACATAATCAACACTATTTATATTCAAAGTGGGACGGACTGTGTTTGTTATGGATACAGTCCAGAACACTGTGCGGCAGACATAATCAACACTATTTATATTCAAAGTCTGACGGACTGTGTTTGTTATGGATACAGTCCAGAACACTGTGCGGCAGACATAATCAACACTATTTATATTCAAAGTCTGACGGACTGTGTTTGTTATGGATACAGTCCAGAACACTGTGCGGCGGACATAATCAACACTATTAATATTCAAAGTTGGACGGACTGTGTTTGTTATGGATACAGCCCACAACACTGTGCGGCAGACATAATCAACACTATTTATATTCAAAGTGGGACGGACTGTGTTTGTTATGGATACAGTCCAGAACACTGTGCGGCAGACATAATCAACACTATTTATATTCAAAGTGGGACGGACTGTGTTTGTTATGGATACAGTCCAGAACACTGTGCGGCAGACATAATCAACACTATTAATATTCAAAGTCTGACGGACTGTGTTTGTTATGGATACAGTCCAGAACACTGTGCGGCGGACATAATCAACACTATTAATATTCAAAGTGGGACGGACTGTGTTTGTTATGGATACAGTCCAGAACACTGTGCGGCGGACATAATCAACACTATTAATATTCAAAGTCTGACGGACTGTGTTTGTTATGGATACAGTCCAGAACACTGTGCGGCGGACATAATCAACACTATTAATATTCAAAGTGGGACGGACTGTGTTTGTTATGGATACAGTCCACAACACTGTGCGGCGGACATAATCAACACTATTAATATTCAAAGTAGGACGGACCATGTTTGTTATGGATACAGTCCAGAACACTGTGCGGCAGACATAATCAACACTATTTATATTCAAAGTCTGACGGACTGTGTTTGTTATGGATACAGTCCAGAACACTGTGCGGCGGACATAATCAACACTATTAATATTCAAAGTAGGACGGACCATGTTTGTTATGGATACAGTCCAGAACACTGTGCGGCAGACATAATCAACACTATTTATATTCAAAGTCTGACGGACTGTGTTTGTTATGGATACAGTCCAGAACACTGTGCGGCGGACATAATCAACACTATTAATATTCAAAGTGGGACGGACTGTGTTTGTTATGGATACAGTCCACAACACTGTGCGGCAGACATAATCAACACTATTTATATTCAAAGTGGGACGGACTGTGTTTGTTATGGATACAGTCCATAACACTGTGAGGCAGACATAATCAACAATATTTATATTCAAAGTGGGACGGACTGTGTTTGTTATGAATATTTGACGGCCCCTTCGCGACCCAACCCGAGTCCCTTTTCGGGAGAAGATATTCGCTAACCACAAATCACACAACTATAGATAACTAACTTTGATTATTTCAAAATAGTAGCTTAGGCTACGGCTCCAGTAAAATTCAGTTTACTTTGCTTTTTATACCGTTAGTGCTCTAGAAAATGAGTTCAATTTGACTGAGAGATATACACTGACATTGTCTACATTGCCGGGATACAATAAACAAAGTGATTTGACTGGCCGCTTTGCGACCCAAACCGAGCCCCTTTTCAGGAGAAGATATTGGTGAACCACAAATCGCATAATTAAAGACTTCAAGCTTTCAAATGACCTGTAGTGCGAATCAATCTGTCTTGCCGAAGTTGAGTCATGCGTGTCACCCTAAAAGCCAAATAACTAACATTGTCAACTTTCAGTACGTTTATAGTATAACACGGCTTACTACCCGTATAGCTTGTAAGAATTTTTCGATTAGATCGTTTTACGCACTACACTCAGAATTTAAGTAACACGAGCGGCAAATAGCTTAATAAAACTAAATTTTTCAAATCGTACAAAGATCAACCCACAAACAATCAAATTCAGTCGATAATTGGTTTCGCGTCGGCGGCTATGTCTTTTTATTACCCAAATACCCGATGCATAATTGTCGCTAAGATTAGATTCATAATTTTAGTGATGCAATTTTATACTTTAGCAAGATCTGTTTGAGCAGAAACAAAAAAAATCCAAACAAGGTTTCAGTAACAGCAAGAAACCTTACACAATTCTAACTGGTATTAAAGCAGACCATCGTCAAAAACACGCCGTGCTTGATAAAAATTAAAGAAGTTACATATGGAATCAGATATATTGCTGAAAACATAAACCAAGTTTACACGAAAATGCATTCTGACAAAATTATTAGTTATACGCCTTCAGAGCGTTAATTTTTATACAAAAATTAATAATAATCAAACATCATGATATAGCTTTAAGGCGCGGTCAAAATGATAAGTGCGTCTGAATAGCCCGTAGCGGGCATTTGCCTGAGGTAAAAAGCCAAGAAAATTGGTTTCGAACGCTTAGATCTTTCACGAATTGAGATATTTGACCATATTCCGGTATAATTCAAAGTTTATAACCATGTGGCGCCCAATCGTTAAGGTGGCATTGATATATTTTAAATGCCGACTTAGGCGCTGACGCATTATTTCTTTTGATATTCAAGGGTTAAAATTATGCCTGTTAGGGATGATTGAAAGAAAATTCTCAGCGCGAAGTTGTGGTACCCATGTATCGTTGCGATCTACTCATAGGCGCAATTATAGGGGACTGAGGGACATATCCCCTCCACTTTTTGACATTAAGTAATTGTCCCCCCACTTTATTGATTGATAAAATTTTTTAGTGCTCTGTAATAAAGGCACGTGATTATAGATTATATGTTTTTGCCAGTAACTGTCCGCCCTAATTTTTTTGCATTTGCGCCAACGGATCTACTGAACAAATCTGTATGACAGTTTACAAGTTGAAAACTGTTTTTCGACGCTGTAAACTGAAGGGCGTCAGCCCAGCCACCCACCAACTTCCCTCGTGGTACCTTCATGATATATAGTACACTGTCACTAATAGACAGCATTAAATGCGTAAACGCATTGAAGCGTGCAGTTTCTCATGTATATCATGTCAGGCTCTCTGACAACTGGGATTGATTTGCTATAAATATGCATGAGGAGAAAATATTATCAAAAAAAAACTGTTTTAGACCAGCTGTTGCCAAGATGTGAGCTAATAATAGCGTCATAATACACGACTTGAAAGTTTCCATCAAAAAGCTAAAACCAATAACATTTTTTCTCCTCATATCAAATCTAATTTATTGTTAAAACACTACTAAAAGGCTAAATTCATGCACTCATTCTATATATTTTTGTGTAGGTGTTCTCATGCGTCATGGTGAATGAATGTGAGTGATTTTATTTTAGTTTAGTAAGCGTTTTATAGTACTATTTATGGAAATGTATTATTTTTTTCTGTCATATTAAATTCAAAGCTAATTTCTGGGAATTTGGCAAGGCAAGCGAGTTAGTTTATTTCTCTGCATTAACTACTGTTGATTTTAGCGTAATTTTTCTAAAATATGTCCGACAATGACCCGAGACCTGTTTGGCATTAGTACAAATCCTTTATTTGGAGGTGGCTAGTGATATTTTATGCAAATTGTATCATAACACTATATAAACCAGGAACCGGTTAGTCTCTGCTCAGTAACAACATTTCAACTCTTATGACTGTTTGGCACGCCGTTATAAAGAGAAAGTTAGTAAAGTATAGTAAAATAAAGCCATAGCTATATATAGACGTGGTGACCTCACACAGGAGATGATACAGAAATTATATAGAGGACCGTATATTTAATATATTAACGCCATAATAATATTTGGAATTAGTTATATTTAGTTTAAAAGAATTAGGTAGATATGCTAACAAAAGCTGGTTTCCTCAACACTTAATCGACAAACGGCTGCATTAGTTCCCATTGCTGAATGATATTCGATTACAAAACGTAATAATTAGATTCAGTCTCGATATTGAACGCTTTCATGACAAGATTAGTTTGTGTATCGTTCAATGTTTGACAAATTCAAGCAGGCGTGACGGATCGAACTCTGGTTGCACAAGTGAAAGCGGCGTCCGCAAATCATAGACTTACCTTGAAGCTGTTTCTCGGGTCCTTATAGAACTTCGCAAGGCGAGGAGATAAAATAACCTACGTGGAAGCAGCATACATCATGGGAGAAACTAAGTTAACGAAACACAACACAATGTGCGTTGGGTCCATTTAGCTCTGGTTGGGCACGAAAGGATTAGGCAAGAAACGAGCTATGTTTTCATTAACTCTTTCATGCCTGAATTAATCGTTGGATCGTGTCAGGTTTTTTCTATAATGAGCTGGGCAACCTGAAATAAGAACCATAAGACACAACATTATTTAATTGTGAACCCAGGCTAAACTTAGTCGTAGCCATAGGGTTTCAGTCTTAGGCTAAATATTTTGATTCAGGCTTATGCACAACCTTAACATTATTCCCAAGAATACAAATACATACTTCACGAGTGTCCAGACATACAGCCAGAACAATTCGGGAGTGGTAATTCCTGGTAATTGTCTTGAAACTATTCTTACACTGTGTACATTGAAACTGGAAAATGTTGTTAAATTACGGAGAGAATTTTCATTTATTGCCAACAACTATAAATTGAAGAATTAAACTGAATGTATTTCTTTTACTTATCAATAATGTCCATAACGTTACGTGCCCTGAATTTTGACTTTTGCAAAGGCTGTGTAAATTTCACGTGGAACACTTTGTAAATTGAAAAAAAATTGCACCACATGAAATTAGCTTTCCGCCTTCTGAATTTGGGTGACTGCCTAAGTTTCTTATCGACATCTGCTGTACATCCTATATTTGTACAAAAGCTTTCAAGCTTGTGAGCCATATAAAAACAATTTACAACTGTCTTATAAATATAACAACTGATGAACTGATAAGATAACTTAAGTTTCAAAACATTTTACCAAAAATTCATCATCGGGAAAACTAATTAATTTTTTAATATTTAATATCTAAGAGTACTCGGATTAATAGTATTGAAACGAAATCGTAAATAACATATCATGTCTGTTAGTGTTCCTCCCTCGATCTAGTGTAATTTAGAAAATGCGTTCCGTTGCGACTCAGCGACATTCTTCATTTATTATTTATTTATATGTGGAAGCGTCTTCTATTTTTGATTTCAATTCAAATGTTGAAAACTAATTAGCAAAACAAGACAGCTCAATAAGTAAGACATGTGGAGAAAAACTTGACATATTGCAGCAGTCAGAAATTTACTGAAATCCTTAGGTGGACCGACCAAAAAATATTGTTTATGAATTAAATTGTTTTTAAAATACAAAAATACTTTGATATTGTACATATAAAACTCACCCCTGCTTTTTAGTATTTCCTATTCTAAACGATATCAAAACTAGTACTTCCCCAGTTTTCGGTTGATCTGCGCACATGATATCAATTAGCCATAAACATACAGCAAATATTGCTACGTATTAATATTATACAATGATTTATACGTAGAAATGTAAGTAAAAATACATGTAAAATATAATTTAATAGGTATATAGACATATACTTTATTAAATAATATATGCATATAATATTATGCAAGAGTAAAGATAATATGCGCCGCCAACCATCCTCTTTTGACACCATGTACTAAACGTTACTGAACAAAACTTGGATTTCAATAGTCGTATCCAATTTCGACACTTTTCTGTTCCATAACACCATTAGTGAATGCAACTCGGCACCTGTAGTTTAACAGAAATGTGTTCGCGAATATTTTAAAATTATATTGTATGAAATATGAAACGGACTAATTTCTGTTCTTTTATACAAAAATGAAATTTATGATTAGTGAACAACGGAATGGCAGTTGCTTTTGACAAAAGCGGATGGTAAGCGGTGCAGCTTAAGTTTACTCATTGCTTAGAATGTCAACAAAAATCGGTTGGAAACGGTTAGTAACGGCGATCACTGATGTGGACTCAGAAAAGTAACAAGTCTGTATTGAGTGTGACCGCTAATTGATATCTTGGTACGGTGGTGCTAAGTATAATTTAACATAAAATACACATCCATATGTATAGATACTAACGGGCGCGATCTGCGAAATCCCAACTATCGTAAAAAATTAATTCTTAATTTATATTATTTAAAGATACCAAAAAATAAATAAAAAATCTTCAAAATAAGATTCCTAGAACCGTAGCTATACTACAAAGGAGCTATACATTAAGCGCCCTATGATATCATTTAAAAAAATAAAAAATCAATTGGACCATCGGTGTCGCAACTTTAGCTTGAAAATAGCCGATAGTCATAAAAACCGATACTATAAGAGGATAATTCTTGCTTTAAAATAATATATTTTGGTTATATTTCAGTAAGATTGTGGACTTATAGCAAAACGTGGTGTATTTTCTCAAATTTACTACAATAAAGGCACAATAATAGTGGGAACCAAAAATATGCATTGCAAGCTAAATAAGGATATTGTTAAATAACCATTCGTTATGGGCTATGGGTTTATTAATCTTTGAGTTTTCAACGATCTCATCATTTGTGCTTTGCGACTGCTGCTCTAGGAATAAATTTTTAAGTAAAAACTGGTTTGCAGGATAAGTGTAGACGCACTTACTGTTACCAAATTACTAAGTTATATTGTGAATAACATATTTTGTGTGCAAGCGCAGCAGTACAGAAATATTACATTTAGGCCTAAAATATTTATCTTATTAAAAGATTGCTGTTACACTTTTTAATTACGGTAAATATCAGCCCTGCAGAAATGTCCGTTCATTGTTTTAAGGAAATAGAAGAAAGATTAAAATTAAAGCTTTCATAACATTTAGAGACCTTAAAAGTAGCCGGTATAAAATATTTATTTTATTAAAAGATCGGTGTTATAGCTGTTAATTATAGTAAATATCAGCCCTGGAGATATGTCCGTTCATTGTTTTAAAGAAATTGGATAAACCTTAAAAATAAAGCTTTAATAACATTTGGAGCCGACAAATGTAGCCCATACAACCAAATGCGTTTTCTAATACGTGCAGCGGACAAATCCAGATATGTGTGTATTTCTTAATATTAATTGCCCACACTGGAACATTGCCATACATAACATACAATATTGCCATACCATACTGTGCGATCGCATAGCGTTTCAGCTTGCGGTCCTTAATATTTTTAGTTACATCATTGAAATATATTTGACATAAGTTAAAGCAAGGCAAACATTTAGTTATATATATGACGGTTAAAATATCACATACGCCACGTTTGTAGGTTATTGATATATTCAGGTTTAAAATACAAATGCCTGACTTTTTGGTTAGACTCACATAATATTTTATTACAATCAATGAAAATTTGCTTTCCGCCGTCCTAAAATCAGCCCGCCTGCACATCAGCTCAGTTATATCAAGGGTCCATGACGACATTTTATACAAAAATAGGACACTCGGTCGCTAATATTTAGTGGAATTCGTGAACTAATTTAACTAAGAAGTATAATAACAGACCAGACTTTTAGCTATATATTACGAGTAAAAAATCGACTCATGTTTGGATTTGGTTATGTTCAAGTTTGAGGTATCTAATTTTTGTTTAGATTCGCACATCATTTATAATTACTGTGCTTGAAACTTGAAAATGTGCTTTCCATGTATAAAAATAACATAGCAGCATAGATTTATAACAAGGATTCATGATGGAATTTTGTGAAAGATTATACTCTAAGATCTTTCCCTCTACTCGATAACGTAATTGCATTTCAAAAATTCATCATGGTTATAAATAGACACTGCATTTTCAGAGGCTTCACAAAATTTAGGAACGCCACATACCTACATCATTATGTGCACTTAAAACTGCAAACATAATTTGAATGAAAGCTGTTCTCAGATAAAATGCGGCCGTTACATAATTTAGTTTCTTTTCTGTACTTTGTAAACCTAATAATGGAAAATTAGATAAAATATGTGACATACGTATTTATTTCTGTTTAAATATTTCTCAGAGAAACCCAGACATTTATGGCACTCCAGTTTAGTAGCCTGGTAAACGGGCGCCAGGGAAATAGATTTAAATTTAGATTTGGAACTTAGATTTTGAAGATGTTAGTTGTACTATACAATGCAACTAGACAGCGCTCGAAGGAGCTATCTTGAATCATTCGCCTCATCCATACAAGGCTTAGCTATTTGAAAATATATCTTCCAGGCTTGTTAAGAAGAATCCCGATTTCGCATGCACATCAAATACAAAAAAAACCAAAAAACATAGATAGACTCCTTTTATCATGGTTTGAAATCTAACCTCATCAAAAAGAAGTGGATTGGAAAACAAATATCTTTCAGTTTCCGTTACAGCGATGGTTTGCTAATGACTTTGGCAAATTGTTCCACCATTTTTGACCAATAAAAGTAATAAATTCTAAATAATTATCATCGATAATGTAGAAAAAAAATAAACGTTCTTCTAACCTTTTGCAGATTTACCCAGTCGATTAAATATATGTGAGGGTAAGAAAATTTTAATTTTAAAGCCACAAGGAAATTGTTTTAAAGCCGCATTTGTTAACCTATTATATTGTATTGTATTTGTTACATTAATAGTTGTTTATAGCTGCTGATGATAGCGCAGAAACTCAGAAATTTTACTGCACATCAAATTCTTCTTCGATATAGTTCAAATACGATTGATTGCATTTGCACAAACCCTAAGCATTTTCGAACTATCATTAGCGTCCTATGTATTAGTGAAAACACACTATTTTGTTTTTTAAACCAACATTTTTGTAGAAAACATATATAACTCATAATACTATTTCGTAGCAAACATATAGTCTCCTACACAAAATTATACTAGGCGCGTCAGTCGGCAAATTCCTAACTACGGTAAGAATTGCTGACCTTCAACGATAACTAATGAAAGAAGAAACAAAAAAACAAACAAAACCATAATCTTCCTGCCTAGTTATGTAATAAGTTGCCATTATACTACTCGTCATAAGACTACGATACAGAAACGAGCAAAATTTTTTTTGGACCTTCGGAGTCGAAAACTTCAGCTGGAACATAGTAAAAGGCACAACTAGATGACTACATCTTTGTGGCAAAATAGCATAATGGGTTATGCTTCTTTTTTATAAGGATGTGGATTTGGTACAAAAATTACGTATTTTCCTGAATTAGGGCACTAAAACACAACAGTAGTTCAGAATAAATTAAATAATATACTAAGCGCCTAGGTCGGCAAATTTCCAACTACCTTAAAAAATTATTGGACTTTAATGATATTTAAAAAAGACAAGAAACAAAACCAGAAACAAAATCTCTTCATGTCTAGCAATATAATAATCTGCTTTAAAATGTACATAAATTCTTTTGAACCTTCGGCGTCGCGAACTTCAGCTTGAACATAGCCAAACGTGGTAAAAAGTACAAATAGGTGACCACATCTTTGCAGCAAAATAGCATAATGGCTTATGCTTCTTTTTTATAAGGCGGTGGATTTGGTACAAAAATTTTGTATATTTTTCGAATTCAACGCAGTAAAGGCCCAACTGTAGTTGGGAATAATGAATGGTGGAAATTGCCTTGGACCGCGGCGTGGCACCTTTAGTTTTAATATGATAGCCCAAAGTAGTAAAGGCCATAACGCTGAGAAACATCATTGCTAAAATACTATTATGGGTTACATATGTTGGCCATAAAACTGCATTTGATACAATATTGAGTATTTTTTCAAATTTTGTACACTATAGTCCCGACAATAGCTGAGAATAACCAATAATATAAAGAAATATTTAAAAGAGCATTTAAGTTATATTGATAAAACATGTCAATTCCAGCATAAAATATCAGTGCATTAAAATTTTTTTTATCAAAAGGTTTTATCAATTTTGAAAAGATTATAATTATTTTTAGTTGTACTGGGAAGTTTTAAGTGTCGCTTGTAAATTTATGTTATAAAACCAACTGACACCAGTTGACTGCAAAAACCTGAATCTTTTATTTTTTTTCATTTCTGGCTCTCTTAATAGCAGAGCAACTCAGAATTATAAAATTTTGCTCAACATTTAGGCAAAGAATGCCAAGTAGATTTGTCAAAAAAAGTTAAAAATTCAGTCTTTGGATCTGAAAATATCATATATAACAGAAACTCTGTAAATTACAGTATGCTTTGTTCTCGTAAAAATATTCGCCTTTATTAAAGGCTATGATATACGTACCAAAATGAGTATTGAATGTTTCGAAAACGATAGATAAAATCCTGTATATTTCTTATTCAAACTAAACATAACAGTGATGTCTTTAAATTGTGTTACTTAGAAATCAGAAAAATTGGAAAAAACTTAGAAAACGAAAAAAACTGGAAATCGTGGAAAATTGACGGAAAACTTGGAAACCATAGAAAATACGAAATTGGAAATCATGGAGTTCTCTATAATTAAATAGTAGGCTACGACACACATTGTGCCACGCAGACATCGCGTCACCGATTCTAAACCAATGACTGCTCTGGTCCTAAGACAATAAAATTAAAAAATGAAAAACTTTAAAAATAAAAAACGAAACACAGGGAAAATTAAAAAAAATTGGAAACCAATTTTTTATGCTGAATGAAAGATTGAAATTAATGAAATAAAAAAATAGAAACTGCGGATAATTGAAAAAATGGTAATCCCCGGCAAGTTTAGAAATAAGTGTAAACCGGGGAAAATGGGTGAAATTGGAGTATAAGTGGAAACATGGGAAAATTAACAAAATATAGGAAACTCCGGGAAATATCAAAAAATTTTCAAAACCGGAGAAAATTGAAAAATTTTGAAAGAGGGGAAAATTGAAAGATGAAAAAACGTGGAAACCGGTGAAAATTGGAAAAAAACTGTACCATTTTTGTCTTGACAACAACGTGTGTAATTTCTCACCGAATTCTCTAACCAATATAATTAATGCTACAAATTTTAGGTTTGTAGTTATAAACCATGTGTTGCTAGAATAAAATGAAACAGATTCCGCTTTAGTGTACGGTCCTGACGCAGATATTTTTACTTACTCTGATTGATTCTAGGCGTCAATAGTATCATTTGAATGAAACATTCTTTTCCCAGCAATTGTACCTTTGACCACAAAGATAAGAATGGTGATGATCGACACATTATTATATTACAATTACCTACCCCACAGGATATGTCATTATGTCCTATAAATATGTACATATAGTAAATACAAGACGTCAGTGCATGACATTATCAGTACAGTAACAATAATAAAACGTACTACATGTTCTTTACTTACGCGACATTTAAGTCATAAATAAGTCACCATTTGGACGGGTTTTCTGCTTCGGGTGTCTCTGCCGCTATCTATCATGATGTCTTCGGCACCATAATGTTTCTGGAGGTATTTTTAAACTATGTCCATAACTATGGTAACGTCGGAAATAGTATGGCGTAAACTACTCCGCAAACCTTTCTTATATGGTCGTATGATATCAACTATACAATAAAGTTAATTGTAAAAACTTTTGCAACGTACTTGCGAATGGTGTCCTTGACACTTTAGAAAAATGTAATAGTTAGATTACGCATCGTTAATGCGGTGTTCACGTTATAATGTCTCCTACGTTTGGAACCTATGTCCACCACACAGTGTCAGGCACATTGTCGATAACACGGTGTTTTAGACACCCCATGTTTTAATAAATTTTTTCGAAGGTAGCTAGCTAGGGGTATTGCCACTTCTCGACAGTGCCAGGCACACCGTGTCTTCTGGCAGTTTTATTGACAGCGTTCGGAATTATTTGATCAGCGTTCGTAAGGCCTAGCTACAAATATCGAGAATTAGAAAAAGAAAATAGAAAAAAAACTACACAGAACAGTTGCCTAATAAACCGCATTAGCTGACGGTATGCGTTATAGTTAATTCGCGCCAAATTGGTAGCTAAGGGTGTGTACGACACTGCCAAGAAAAATGCAGTAGCTAGGGGTGTGTCGTACACCCTCGGTAAATGATTTACAGTTCTGATTGTCACCCTGACTGTCTATACGGTAGGGTCCGGTCTACAGGCGGACAAAAGTTCCAAACAGCGGGGACAGTATAATGCGCGAGTAAACTTAAAGATCCTATATTGCAGTTTTGCATAAAAATTGTTACGGAACGCTTTTTGGTCAAATGAAATTCGGTTGAAAACTGTTGTCGTTCGTGATTGAAATCACATTATTTTCTGTTCGACGAAATTCAAGCAAAATTACCCCAGTTTTTGAAAACGAAGATTTGTCGAAAAACAGGTTTTGTTCGTGAACACCGGAGCTTAATTATAGGATCGATTTGATTGTGACGTCACTTTGAATAAAATTTGTTCGCGAATACTAAATATTCCAAATTTGAATGATTAAGCATCAGCGCACCGACTTTCTGCCAATGGAAAACGCCGAAATTTTGTTCGAACACAATGTCTAATTTCTGGCACTTGAATTTGATTTTGCCAATTTTCGGCTAGCGAAAAACCGAATGAAATTAAGCCTACTACATAATAGGATAGTTGGCGGGGTCACCTTAAGTTTACTCACGCATAACGTGAACGCCACATAAGTTAATGGTGTCCAGTACATTATTTGTTTTATTATACAGCCCAGGTCCGTACAATAAAACAGTTGATGGTATGGTGTTTAGACTATTGTGAAGTGTTAACATGATGTTCCTTTATGACGCAGACGCCGCATTAACGTTAGCCAGTATCTAAACGATAGAAATTAGTTATATTTCAATGTCCGGTGTTCTAAATTTTTAGTAGATTTAAAGTAAAATTCTCATGTTTGTCTAAAATGAGATATAACATATTACCGAGCTAAACAAATTTTAGACAGCATGTAAACCACTTGAGTCCTACGAC